>WNWK01014944.1:0-49511 GCA_009830355.1 Cherax destructor
GGGTATTTTTTTTTCCCAACAAAACCCTTCCTTTTCCACATTGAACCATCTGCCACTTTTAGCCAAAGACATTTTTATCCAAATCCTCCTGGAGTTCACTTTTATCCTCCTCAGAATGAATTTACGGCCTTTTTTTTCATCGACCTTCATCAAGGTCTTAATTAAAGAACAACAATGGGCCCAAAATCCTTTTGGAACCCACTGTGAAAAACCCCTTCAGATTTGCCCCCTTTGGAAACCCTGCTTTCTTTTTTAAGCCCCTCTTCCTGCTAGAATTTTACCTCTACCCCGTTTGCCCCCTTTTCTTAAAGTTTTTGAGGTACTCACAAAGGGCCTTACTGAAATCCAAAAAACTATATTATATTCTTTATCACTGTCTCCCCTCAAATTTTTTATTAAAAAACGTAGTAAATTTTTCGGGCGGGAACATTTAAACCCAGTTTTAAAAATTAAAAGGGGAACTGGTTTAAGCGACCAAAGTCAATTAAATTTAGCATTAAAGGTTTAGATGTGGGGATAATTCAGAACGGCCCCTTTTTTTTCCCTTTTTGCAGATTATAATGGACTTAGAAACACTTATCAACTGTGGACGGGGTAAAGAGGGGTATCAATATGACAGTTTTTTAACACTATACAGGCCCCAAAAAAACATTTACCCCTATAAAAAATTAGATCAAGTAGAAATGCCCCAAAAATGGATGAATAATAGGCTCAAATATCTTTTTAGGCAGAAAAAAAGGAATTTATAGGCGCATAAAAAGAGGTGAGGGACATTTTATAAATCAATTATACTGACATTAAGAGGGACGTTAAAAAGGGATAAAAAAAAGCCAACGACTATGAAATTAAAGTTGCTAGGATTCAAAAATCCAACTCAAAGTTTTTCCCCGGTTTATAGAACAAAGTTAGAGATAAGATAGCCCTTAAAAATAATGATGGGTATCTTTTCTGACAAAGATAATGAAATGCCCATCTTTAAAATTTTTTTCTCTTGGTTTCACTCAGGAAGATACTAATAATATCCTAAGAACTAGGTATTTTAGTGGGGGCCCGAAGAAGATAAATTATGTAGTATCACTGTCACTAGTGAAATGGTTTTCAAACAGATAGACCGTTTGAAGCAAATAAACGCCAGGTCCTGATGAGCTTTTTCAAGGGTTCTTAAGGAATGCAAAATGGAACTCTGTGAACCCTTAACTAACATTTTTAACCTATTTTTCAAACAGGTGTAGTGTCTGATACGTGGAAGATGGTTAATGTAATTCCCATTTTTAAAGCAGGGGACAAGTCGTTACCATCAAATTACCGCCCAATAAGTCTAACATCAATTGTAGGCAATTTACTAGAGTCGATTATAGCTGATAACATAAGAAGCCATCTCGATAGGCATAATTTGATTAATGATACCAGCATGGATTCACTAGGGCCGTTCATGCCTAACTAATATTTACTTTTTTAGTAAGGCTTTTGAGGCAGTTGATTATGATAAAGAATTGATATTGTTTATTTGGGTTTTAGGGAAGGTTGGGTAGAGTACCACATCAGAGACTGTTAAAGAAAATGCTGCTCATGGATTGGGGGAAAAGTGTTGTCATGGATCGAGCCGTTGGCTCACCAATAGAAACCCGAGGGGGGCATAAATGGGGCTAACCGGAGTGGGATCTGTAAAAGTGGCGTTCCTCAGGGATCGGTTTTGGGCCCGTTGTTGTTTTTAATATATAAAAAATGACCTTGACGAGGGGAAATTTTTAGTGATATGAGCAAATCTGCTGAGACACGAAGATAGGTAGGGTAATCGATTCAGACGTAGATGTCAGTGAACTACAGGAGGATTTAGACAAACTCAACCCCGGTCAGAAAATGGAGATGCAGTTCCCAAAGTAGATAAATGAAAGTTCTAAAGCCTGGAGTGTCCATAACCCAAGCACTTATAAGTTAAATAACGTAGAACTAGCCATAAAATTGCGAGAAGGATTTGGGTGATGGTGGCAACCTTAACCAAGACAGCAATGCCTAAGCGTACGTAATAAGGCAAATAGATTACTGGGATTTATATCAAGAAGTGTTAGCAACAGAAGTCCAGAGGTTATATTACAGCTTTATACATCATTAGTAAGGCCTCACCTAGATTACGCAGCTCAGTTCTGGTCTCCATATTACAGAATGGACATAAATTCGTTAGAAAACATTCAGCGTAAAAATGACTAAATTAATACATAGCATTAGAAATCTTCCTTACAAAGAAAGATTAAGGACCCTTAAATTACATTCACTTGTAAGACGTAGAATGAGGGGAGACATGATCGAGGTATACAAGTGGAAAATGGGTATTAAAAAAGGGGATATAAAAAAGGTCTTGAGGGTATCTCTCCAAGAGAGAACCCGCAATAATGATTCAAGTTAGATAAGTTTAGATTTAGAAAGGATATGGGAAAGTATTGGCTTGGAAATAGGTAGTTGATGTGGAACAGTCTGCCTAGTAGGGTATTGAAGCTAGGACCTTGGGTAGTTTTAAATTTAGGTTGGGATAAATTCATGAGTGAGAGGGGTTGGATTTGAGTGGAATTGCACATGAGTAAATAAAATTATCAAATCTTATTTCTTGGTAGCATTGAAAGTTGGGTTGAACAAGTGTTCTGTTGGTGGGATGGAATGTGAAGGACCTGCCTAGTATGGGCCAACAGGCCTGCTGCAGTGTTCCTCCTTTCTTATGTTCTTATGTTAAGTCCATAGTTGAGAGGAATATAATAGAATCATGTTTCATAAAAAGTAGTTTTGAAAATAATATGAATATTTCTTTTGGTTTATATAAATTGGATTCATTTATAATTAATAAAATTTGGGAAGAATTTAATGATAAATTGGATGAGTCTTGCGTTTATTTCGATGAGTCTTGCGTTTCTGTGGTTGGTTGGGTGATTGTGTGGGTTTCGGTGGTGAACGCAGGCATTTCTTAAGTCGTCAGCTCTGCCTGCGTGCTGGTGTTCTGAAATGCGTGTTTGGAGGTCTCTGGATGTTTCGCCGACGTATAATTTGCTGCAGCCATTACAAGGATTGTGTATACCCCTGCCGTGGATTGAAGCTTTTTCTGTCTGTTACTGGTAATGTCCTTGATGGTGGTGTAATAATATTGGTAGAATTACCGACAATATGTTAAGTAAAAGGACACAAATGCAACTAATGTGACATTTTATTGTGGCAACGTTTCGCTCTCCAGAGCTTTCTCAAGCCGTTACAAGCGATACATGGACACAGTGGGCTATTATATACTCTCAAAGTGAGGTGAAATACTAGTGGTGGTCGAGGTAGTAGTGATATAAGTAGTAGTAGTAGTAGTAATACAATAAGGTAGAACAATCAATATGCACATGAGTTAATAGAATCTGCAAAGCTTATTTCTTGGGTAGAATTGAAAATTAGGTTGGGCAATTATTCTGTTAGTGGGATGGATTGTGAAGGACCTGCCTAGTATGGGCCAACAGGCCTGCTGCAGTGTTCCTCCTTTCTTATGTTCTTATGTTCTTATGTAATCTTAATTCTTGGGAAGAGTTTCAGGTCCTTTCTTATGTTCCACAGTCGTGCGTTGTTACGCTACTGTGAGGTGTAGTCTTTGTTAGTGTGATGTGACTGTGAGGTGTAGTCTTGCCCCTTTATAAGCCTGCTTGTCATGTTTCCTTTTATAGTTCCTGATAAGTGAGTAGTCACGAAAGCGCTTGAATTCCTCTATTTTTCATAGTAGTTGTCTTGCATATATATATATATATATATATATATATATATATATATATATATATATATATATATATATATATATATATATATATATATATATATATATATATATATATATATATATATATATATATATATATATATATATATATATATATATATATATATATATATGTGTATATATATATATTTATATATATATTTATATATATATATATATATATATATATATATATATATATATATGCAAAAGATCACAGTAATCAGGTGATATCAAAATATGCAAACAACCACTATGAAAAATAGAGGAATTCCAAGCGCTTTCGTGACCTCCACATTATCAAGGAACTATAAAAGGAAACATGACAAGAGGACTTATATAAGGGGTGAGACTACACTCACAGTCACATCACACCAAAAGACTACACTCACAGCGTAACATCGCACGACTCTGGAAGAGGAAAAACAAGAAAGGACCTGAAACTCTTCCCAAGAATTAAGATTAGTCCAATTTATCATTAAATTCTTCCCAAATTTTATTAATTATAAAAGAATCCAATTTATATAAACCAAAAGAAATATTCATATTATTTTCAAAACTGCTTTTGGAAAAATAAACACATTGAAGAAAAAACCGACACTTTAACTCTATCTTGATGTGAAGAGAAATAGTGTACATAGGAACAATTATTTGTAGGTTTTCTGTAAATTTTAAATTTAAAATCAATGTTACCCTTAATAATAAAAACATCTAGGAAGGGCAATGAGTTATTTACTTCGAATTCAACAGTAAAATTTATAGAATGAGCTAAGCTATTTAATTTAACAAGGAAATGGTTTATATCTACTTCCTTAGGCATAAGGCACAAAATATCATCAACATATCTATACCACTTAGCTCTATTGGGAACTAACATTAAAATTAGAAATTTTTCCAACAATTGGGCTCAAAATATCAACAAGCCATTTAGAAAGTTTATAAGAAACTGAACCTATAGAGCTAATAATTGGTCTAACAGGATTACCAGGTTTGTGTGTTTTTATTAATCCATACATATAAGGTAAAGATGGATTAGTGGAAGTAAATTTTTTAATTAATTCATCTTTGCCCTTCAATAGATGTTTTATTGTTTTATTAAAATTGCTGTTGACAGATTCTAAGGGATTCTTTCCAAGTTTAGAATAGGTTTCAAAATCATCTAGGAGGTTATTCATTTTATCTTGGTAATCGGTTTCTTTCATAATTACAATTGCATTAATTTTATCTGCTTTAGTAAGACGCAAATTTTTATTATTCAAAAGTGAATCATAAGACTTAAAAAATCTTTGAGGGCAATTGGGAATATTTTGTTTTAACATTGAGCTATATACCATCCCCTTACTAATATTAATTTCATCGTGGATAAATCAGAGGATTTTTCTAAATTACAAAAGGCTTTTGCAATTTCAACATTATTAAGTTTTTTGAAGTTGCAAAACTTAAACCGAAACCAAGAGCAGCAGTTGTATTTTTATCTAATATTTCATCTGATAGGTTAATTACAAAATTGTTATTAGCGTGCTTTGTCCAATCACTATTTTCAATTAAATTATCTAATTTTCTTTGTAGTTTGTTTTTGAGATTATTACAAATTCTTCTGAGTTTATTATAGCAATGATCCAACATACTATGTTGCCATTCTGATGGAATAGCTTGATAAAAGGAGTATTTTTGTTTCTCAATATTTTGAATGCTTCTTTCTCCTGTATTTTAGTAATTTCAATATGTTTCTGAAGAATAATTCTCATAAAATCATCAAAAGGACGATCTCTCATGTCAAGGAGTCTATTTGGTAAAAGAGATTTAGGCAAAACTTGTTCATTCAAACAGTCTTTTAAAAAATTAAGTTCAATTTTAGCTTATGTGACTGTCAGTGCAAGAAAATGGCCCCACCAAATCAGAAATATGATTAGAAACTCCAAACATTGTGAAGAGCGTGTATCCATTGATGCAAAGATCACAGTAAACAGGTGATATCAAAATATGCAAGACAACCACTATGAAAATAGAAATTCCAAGCGCTTGATGTAACTACTCACATTATCAAGGAACTATAAAAGAAACATGACAAGAAGGCTTATAAAGACATGCAGTATAATGTGATCATTTATTGACAACGTCTTCCACCAGCGCTTTCATCGAGTCACTGACAGACTACCTGGAAGAATGCTCCTCATTGAACAAGTTTTTCTAAACTTCACTATCCTCGTCACTTCATTAGAGACTGCAGACGACGGGCATTAAACATCTTCAACACACCCAGACAAGACACTGCTGAGAAGAGATACATAGTCCTTCCCACCAACTCCATTTCCAAACAAGTTTCCAACATTTTTTCTAAGACCTCATTCCGAGTATCCACCTCCACATCCACCACCATCAAGGACATTACCAGTAACAGATAGAAAAAGCTTCAATCCACGGCAGGGGTATACACAATCCCTTGTAATGGCTGCAGCAAATTATACGTTGGCGAAACATCCAGAGACCTACAAACACGCATTTCAGAACACCAGTACGCAGGCAGATCTGACGACTCAAGAAATGCCTGTGTTCAACACCAAAATTTACACAACCATTTAATCAACTACAGAAACGCAAGACTCATCGCCAGAGAAGACAACACGCAATACCAAAGAATCCTAGAATCATCACTCATCTGTATATCCAACAACTTCAACCAGAACAACGGCTTCTACAACATAGCTGAACCTATTGCCAAGAAACTTCTTCAACGCTATCCCACCTAGAACTCAAGAATGGTACACTTTAGGTCCTTTAAGTCACACAATGTTTTTAACTATCACACTACTTTTAAGACTGTCACATGCAGTTTTCTCCACCTGACCCAGCATTCTCCACCTGACTGTACCCTATATATATCTCCATGTTGCTCATGTGACTCGATAAAGCCCACTGCGTGGGCGAAACGTTGTCAATAAAGGATCACATTATAGTGCTTATGTGTTTATTTTTCCATTGTGTCGGTATTTTATACCATTTATTTCCAAGGCTTATAAAGGGGCAGAATACACCTCACAGTCACATCACACTAACAAAGACAACACCTCACAGTAGCGTAACATCTCATGACTCTGTGAAGAGGAACATAAGAAAGGACCTGAAACTCCTCCCAAGAATTAAGATTAGTCCAATTTATCATTAAATTCTTTCCAAATTTTAATAATTATAAATGAATCCAATTTATATAAACCAAAAGAAATATTCATATTATTTTCAAAACTGCTTTTAATGAAACATGATTATATTATATTCCTCTCAACCATGGACTTGCTTGATACAACCTTCTCAGCATTTTGAAAATCAATTGGATGGTTAAAGTCTCTCACATGAATAAATAGAGCATTAGAATCTTGTCCAGTTCTAATGCTATATTTATGTTGTTTTAATCTTAGTTCAAGACTTTTACCAGTTTGACCATAATAAACTTTATCGCATATTTTACAGGGAATCTTATAGACACATCCGTCAGCATTTTGGGGGAATTTTTTTATCAAAAGTCTTTTTACTGTATCAAGATTTTTAAATACAACTTTGATATTAAAATTCTTAAGAAAGGAAGGCATATCAACCAAGTTTTCATGGTAAGGGAGAACCAACATATTTTTGGTTGAATAAAAATAATAATAATAATAATAATAATAATTTTAATAATTATAATATAATTAATAATAATAATAATAATAATAATAATAATAATAATAATAATAATAATAATAATATTATTAATAATAATAATAATTTTAATCATTTAAATAATAATAATAATAATAATAATAATAATAATAATAATAATAATAATTTTAATCATTTTATTAATAATAATAATAATAATAATAATTATAATTTCCATAATAATAATAATGTTAATTTTGATAATAATAATAATAATAATAATAATAATAATAATAATAAATTTTATAAAAAGAATAATAATAACAATAATTTTAATGACAATAATATTAATTTTATTAATAATAATATTGGTAATTTTAATAATAAAAATGTTAATAATAATAATAATAATAATAATAATTATATTAATATTAATAATAAAAATGTAATAATTTTAATTGTAATAATAATAATAATAATAATAATAATAATAATAATAATAATAATAGAAGAACTAATAAAAACAATATTAGTAATAATAATAATAATAATAATAATGATAATAATAATAATAATAATAATAATAATAATAATAATAATAATAATAATAATAATAATAATAATAATAATAATAATAATAATAATAATAATAATAATAATAATAGTGATAACAGCACGAGGAGCAGTAGCAGCAGCAGCACCACAACAGTAGGAGCAGTAATCAAGCACCAGCAGAAGCAGAAAAAAACACATCAACAGCAGCAGGAACAATAACAGCGCCACCAGCAGTACCACTAACAACTCTAGCAGTAGTAGTAGTAGTAGTAGCAGTAGTAGTAGTAGTAGTAGTAGTAGTAGCAGTAGCAGTAGTAGTAGTAGTAGCAAGAGCAACAGCAGTAGTAAGAGCTCCAGAAGCAGCATTTACAATAACCTCTTTTTATTGTAACTGAAATTACAATAACTAGAGGTGGTCAGTGTCAGTGATGAAAACAAAACTAAGTGTTCCGGGTGAGGGGTCGGTGACTTAGAACAGACTTACACTCAGACTTATCTGTCTCTCCCTCTCCCTGTGACTTACTAAAAGACTTGTCTGAATCAGACAGACAGACAGACTTCTCTGTCTCTCCCTTGACTTACTAAAAGACTTGTCTAAATCAGACAGACGGACAGACAGACTTATCTGTCTGTCCGTCTGACTGTGACCTACTAAAAGACTTGTCTGTCTGTCTGTCATATCACTGCTACTCACAACAAGACTTTTCAGTCTCTCCCTCACTAACTGTACTTATAAATATTGTTATTAATATTATAATTGTTATCATCATCAAAAGTAAGCACTAGTACCTAAACCCGCAAGGGTAATACAGCTTTTTAACTCTAATATCAAAAACCTTTTAAATTTAAAAATAGTTATAATAGTTTTCCATTAAAATAAATACTTGCAGCGGGGGCTAGGCAGCAGCAGCAGCAGCAGCAGCAGCAGCAGCAGCAGCAGCAGCAGCAGCAGCAGTAGAAGCAGGAGAAGCAGCAGTAGCATAAGAACCAGCAGCAGCAGAAAGAGCAGCAGCAGCAGAAAGAGCAGCAGCAGTACCATAGCAACAGAAGCGCAACCACCAAATGCAACAATACAGATAGATTAATAGGCTTATACAGAAGCTTTTAAATAATATTAATGTTCCAACACCTATTACCACTACACCACACATCCACCACCCTTACATATCTACCATCACTACACTACATAACTACTATCATTGCTCATCAAATCTACCCTCACTGTGCTGCAAATCTACCACTATTCGACTAAACGTCTACCACCACTACACATCTACCACCAATACTTATCTACCACTACACATCTACCACTACTACACATCTACCAACACTACACTAGATATCTACCATCACTGCTCTACATACCTACCGTCACTACACTTCCAGTCCGCAACCAGTGCACTACAGTCTAGTACTACACTACACTTCTGACCTAACTACTGATTTACCATCACTACTGCACATCTACGATCACTACACATCTAGCAGCCCAACACTACATATCTACAACCATTACACATCTACCAACACTACACTAGATATCTACCATCACTGCTCTACATACCTACCGTCACTACACTGTCACTGTGCAACCAGTGCACTACACATCTGTAATCTAGTACAACACTAAACTTCTGCAGATGTACCATCACTACAACACATCTACTATCATTACACTAAATATCTACGAGCCCCACACTACACATCTACGACCATCTCACATCTACCAACACTACACTGGATCTCTACCATCACTGCTCCACAAACTTACAATCACAACACTGCAAATCTGCAACCAGTACACTACACATATGAAATCACTACTCAACAATAATACCATCACTACATTACACATTCCTTACTACTTCACATCTAAAACTCTGAGGTAAACAGATAGATAGATGTGTTAGTATGCTTAAATAGAAAATTAAATGTTATATTAGTGTACACAACAGTGTACCCCAGAGGTTAGAGTCGCGCCTCTTACCACTGGGGTCCGGGGTTCCAGAACCGGACGAACTACTAAAAAAAAAATATTTTCTCAAAACTGTAGAACAGTGGTATGACAAAGTACTGTAGTGGTGGTGAACAGATAGATAGATGTTAGTATAAATAAAAATTAAATGTTATATTGAGTGATACACAGATCATTGTACGCCCAGGAGGTTAGAGTGCGCCTTTACCACTGGGGTCGGGGTTCAGAACCGGACGAACTACAAAAAAAAAATATTATGTTTTTCTTTAAAAATTAATGATAAGATAGGATGATATACAAATGTAGTGTGGTTGATGTTTAATGTAAAGGTTGAAGATATATAGTGTAATGGGGATAGAAGTTCATTGTAGTGGCGGAAGATATTTATTGTAGTGTGGATTAATTTATGAATAATAAAATTAATAATAATTAAAATCACAGGAGTAATAGACAAATTATCATAAAAAAGTAGTAATATTATTAATAAAAATGGTAATAATAAATGATTATCAAAATAATATTAACAACAATAATAATAATAATAATAATAATAATAATAATAATAATAATAATAATAATAAAATAATAATAATAATAAAAAAATATTAATAATAATAATAATAATAAAAAAAAATAATTTTAAAAATAATAATAATAATAATTACAATAATAATAATAATAATGATAACAACAACAATAATAATAATAATAAAAATTATAATAATAATGAAAATAATAAAATAATAATAATAATAATAATAATAATAATAATAATAATAATAATAATAATAATAATAATAATAATAATAATAATAATAAAAATAATAATAATAATAATAATATTAATAATGATGTTAATACTTATCTGTCTCTCCCTCTCCCTGTGACTTACTAAAAGACTTGTCTGAATCAGACAGACAGACTTATTTGTCTGTCCCTCTCCCTGTGACTTACTAAAAGACTTGTCTGAATCAGAGAGATGGACAGACAGACAGACTTATCTGTCTCTCTTTCTAACTGTGACCTACTAAAAGACTTGTCTGTATGTCTGTCATATCACTGTGACTCACAACAAGACTTTACAGTCTCTCCCTCACTAACTGTACTTATAAATATTATTATTAATATTATTATTGTTATCATCATCAAAAGTAAGCACTAGTACCTATACCCGCAAGGGTCATACAGCTTTTTAACTATAATATAAAAAACCGTTTAAATTTAAAAAATATTTATAATAGTTTTCCATTGAAAATAAATACTTGCAGAGGCGACGGCGGCGGCGGCAGCGGCGGCAGCGGCGACGGCGGCGGCGGCGGCAGCGGCAGCGGCAGCAGCAGCAGCAGCAGCAGCAGCAGCAGCAGCAGCAGCAGCAGCAGCAGCAGCAGCAGCAGCAGCAGCAGCAGCAGCACAGCAGCAGCAGCAGCAGCAGCAGCAGCAGCAACAGCAGCAGCAGCAGTAGCAGTAGTAGCAGTAGTAGCAGCAGTAGTAGTAGCAGTAGTAGTAGTAGTAGTAGTAGCAGTAGTAGTAGCAGTAGTGAGCAGTAGCAGTAGTAGCAGAGCAGCTGCGCTGCTAGCAGCAGAGTAGCAGTAGTAGTCAGAGCAGAGCAGGGAGTAGCAGCAGTAGTAGTAGCAGTAGTAGTAGCAGGAGTAGTAGCAGAGTAGTAGCAGTAGTAGTAGAGCAGTAGTAGTAGCAGTAGTAGTAGCAGTAGTAGTAGCAAGCAGTCAGTAGAGCAGAGAGAGCAAGAGCTCCAGAAGCAGAAGGAAGA
Source organism: Cherax destructor (assembly GCA_009830355.1). Lineage (NCBI taxonomy): Eukaryota > Metazoa > Arthropoda > Malacostraca > Decapoda > Parastacidae > Cherax > Cherax destructor. The sequence goes on from WNWK01014944.1 coordinate 11,707, forward strand.
GTTGATGTTAACTGAATTACAATAACTAGAGGTGGTCAGTGCCAGTGATGAAAACAAAACTAAGTGTGTCGGGTGAGGGGTCGGTGACGGAAAGACCTGTCTGTCTGCCCTTCTCCCTGTGACTTACTAAAAGACTTGTCTGAATCAGACAGACAGAAAGACCTGTCTGTCTGCCCTTCTCCCTGTGACTTACTAAAAGACTTGTCTGAATCAGACACACAGACAGACTTCTCTGTCTCTCCCTTGACTTACTAAAAGACTTGTCTAAATCAGACAGACGGACAGACAGACTTATCTGTCTGTCCGTCTGACTGTGACCTACTAAAAGACTTGTCTGTCTGTCTGTCATATCACTGCTACTCACAACAAGACTTTTCAGTCTCTCCCTCACTAACTGTACTTATAAATATTGTTATTAATATTATACTTGTTATCATCATCAAAAGTAAGCATTAGTACCTAAACCCGCAAGGGTAATACAGCTTTTTAACTCTAATATCAAAAAACTTTTAAATTTAAAAATATTTATAATAGTTTTCCATTGAAATAAATACTTGCAGCGGCGGCGGCGGCGTCGGGGGATATGCAGCAGCAGCAGCAGCAGCATTATTATAATGTCTTTGACCCCATCCCAGTGAGTATTATAATGTCTGACCCCGTCCCAGTGAGTATTATAATGTCTTTGACCCCGGCCCAGTGAGTATTATAATGTTTTTGACCCCGTCTCAGTGAGTATTATAATGTCCTTGACCCCGTCCCAGTGAGTATTATAATATCTGACCCCGTCTTAGTGAGTATTATAATGTTTTTGACCCCGTCTCAGTGAGTATTATAATGTCTGACCCCGTCTTAGTGATTATTATAATGTTTTTGACCCCGTCCCAGTGAGTATTATAATGTCTGACCCCGTCTCCGTGAGTATTATAATGTTTTTGACCCCGTCTCAATGAGTATTATAATGTTTTTGACCCCGTCCCAGTGAGTACTATAATGTCTGACCCCGTCTCAGTGAGTGTTATAATGTCATTGACCCCGTCTCAGTGAGTATTATAATGTCTTTGACCCCGTCCCAGTGAGTATTATATTGTCATTGACCCCGTCTCAGTGAGTATTATAATGTCATTGACCCCGTCTCAGTGAGTATTATAATGTCTTTGACCCCGTCCCAGTGAGTATTATAATGTCTGACCCCGTCCCAGTGAGTATTATAATGTCTTTGACCCCGTCCCAGTGAGTATTATAATGTTTTTGACCCCGTCCCAGTGAGTATTATAATGTTTTTGACCCCGTCCCAGTGATTATTATAATATCTGACCCAGTCCCATTGAGTATTATAATGTCTGACCCCGTCCCAGTGAGTATTATAATGTCTTTAACCCCGTCTCAGTGAGTATTATAATGTCTTTGGCCCCGTCCCAGTGAGTTTTATAATGTCTGACCCCGTCCCAGTGAGTATTATAATGTCATTGACCCCGTCTCAGTGAGTATTATAATGTCTGACCCCGTCTCAGTGAGTATTATAATGTCATTGACCCCGTCCCAGTGAGTATTATAATGTCTTTGACCCCGTCTCAATGAGTATTATAATGTATGACCCCGTCCCAGTATTATAATATCTTTAACCCCATTCCAGTGAGTATTATAATGTATGACCCTGTCCCAGTGAGTATTATAATGTCATTGACCCCGTCCCAGTGAGTATTATAATGTCATTGACCCCGTCCCAGTATTATAATGTCTTTGTTCCCGTCCCAGTGAGTATTATAATGTCTGACCCCGTCCCAGTGAGTATTATAATGTCATTGACCCGTCCCAGTATTATAATGTCTTTGACCCCGTCCCAGTGAGTATTATAATGTCTGACCCCGTCCCAGTGAGTATTATAATGTCATTGACCCCGTCCCAGTATTATAATGACGTTGACCCCGTCCCAGTGAGTATTATAATGTTTTTGACCCCGTCCCAGTGAGTATTATAATGTTTTTGACCCCGTCTCAGTGAGTATTATAATGTTTGACCCCGTCCCAGTGAGTATTATAATGTCTGACCCGTCTCAGTGAGTATTATAATGTCATTGACCCCGTCTCAGTGAGTATTATAATGTCATTGACCCCGTCCCAGTGAGTATTATAATGTCTTTGACCCCGTCTCAGTATTATAATGTCTTTGACCCCGTCCCAGTGAGTATTATAATGTCTGACCCCGTCCAGTGAGTATTATAATGTCTTTGACCCCGTCCCAGTGAGTATTACAATGTCTGACCCCGTCTCAGTGAGTATTATAATGTCTGACCCCGTCTCAGTGAGTAATTTAATGTTTTTGACCCCGTCCCAGTGAGTATTATAATGTCTGACCCCGTCTCAGTGAGTATTATAATGTCTTTGACCCCGTCTCAGTGAGTATTATAATGTCTTTGACCCCGTCTCAGTGAGTATTATAATGTCATTGACCCCGTCTCAGTGAGTATTATGTCTTGACCCCGTCCAGTGAGTATTATAATGTCATGACCCCGTCCCAGTGAGTATTATAATGTCTATTGACCCTGTACTCAGTGAGTATTATAATGTCTTGACCCGTCCAGTGAGTATTATAATGTCTTGACCCCGTCCAGTGAGTATTATAATGTCTTGACTCCCAGTTTTCAGTGAGTATTATATAGTCATGACCCCGTCCCAGTGAGTATTATAATGTCATTGACTCCAGTCAGTATTATAATGTCTTGACCCTGTCCAGTGAGTATTATAATGTCTATGATCACCGTCCCAGTGAGTATTATAATGTCTCTGACCCCGTCCCAGTATTATATCTTTGATCACGTACCAGTGAGTATTATAAGGTCTATGATCACGTACCAGTGAGTATTATAAGGTCTATGACCCTCCAGTGAGTATTACAATGTCTAGTACCCAGTGAGTATTATAAGGTCATGATCACGTACCAGTGAGTATTATAAGTCTATGATCACGTACCAGTGAGTATTATAAGGTCTATGATCACGTCCAGTGAGTATTATAAGGTCTATGATCACGTACCATGAGTATTATAAGTCTATGATCACGTACCAGTGAGTATTATAAGGTCTATGATCACGTACCAGTGAGTATTATAAGGTCTATGATCACGTACCAGTGAGTATTATAAGGTCTATGATCACGTACCAGTGAGTATTATAAGGTCTATGATCACGTACCAGTGAGTATTATAAAGTCTATGATCACGTACCAGTGAGTATTATAAGGTCTATGATCACGTACCAGTGAGTATTATAAGGTCTATGATCACGTACCAGTGAGTATTATAAGGTCTATGATCACGTACCAGTGAGTATTATAAGGTCTATGATCACGTACCAGTGAGTATTATAAGGTCTATGATCACGTACCAGTGAGTATTATAAGGTCTTTAATCACGTACCAGACCGTATCTAAGGACACTCCCGAGCAATATTTTAATTACAGTATTTTTCTAGTCACTTTATTAAAACCTCAGCGGAAGATTTGAGTTTATGTTGGGAAATTTTGTTGTTGTTGTTGATTTGCCGGTACTCTTCCAGCCCGGGTGTTTTCCAGATGGTGACCCGGCCTTGGCTCCCTCTCTTGGGAGTGTCTGAGACCTATGTCTCCCATGGGAGGAGGTACAAGTACCTCCTCATCGTTGGGATCAACTGTCCCCAGGCCTAGCCACATTCCCCACCCTCACGGGGCTCGTAGGGAGAAGCTAGGCCAACTGGTCTGCCATCTTCCCCACCCCAGGGGGGTTAATGGGAAGAGCAGTCTTGTGAGCTACAGGTGGTAGCAAGCTCTGGCACCTACCCTGCCCTAGAAGGGCTGGGCATGGTGTCCTCCATTGGGAATTTTTTCTCCGTCTTCCTGATAAATTATAATAGTTGTATTTTATCAATAATATTATGGTTATTATTATTATTATTATTATTATTATTATTATTATTATTATTATTATTATTATTATTATTATTATTATTATTATTATTATTATTATTATTATTATTATTATTATTATTATTATTATTATTATTATTTTATTATTATTAATTATTTATTAGTATTAGTGTCATATTTTAATTATTTATCTCTGAAGGCGAACATTTAAGAGGTTGCATTATTTTTTTTCTTTCTTTTCCTTCTTTCAAATTTCGTTTTTAATTTAGTTTATAACTTAAGAAATCTTCCTCTGATCGGCTTGAAACTGTTATAACTTATGTATGGTAACCTGAGTCAGATTCTTGGAACAACTGAGATGTTTACGTTCCCGGTGACCAGAGTTGTTGAACTCCTTCCCAGCAACGTGGAACGTGTCATGTAAACTCTCAAACTCTCAGCGGCATCACTTCAAATGTTCAAAAAAGGTGCCTTCTAATTCTAAAATGGCAAAGAGTGAAATTCAACCCCATCTATAAATATATTAAACAACCGTGGTTACATTACTCACCCTTGTCTAAGACATATTTGAACAGGAAAATAGTCTCCCTCTCTCCTACCTTCCCTAACCTGAGCCTCACTATCCTCATAAAAACTCTTAACTGCTTTCAGTAACCTACTATTATTTCATACACCTGCAACATCTACCACATTGCTCCCCTATCCACCCTATCATTTGTCATTTCCAAATCCATAAACGCAACAAAAACTTCTTTAACATTATGTAAATACTGTTCACTTATATGCTTCACTATAAACACTTAGTCTTCACATCCTCTACCCTTCCTAAAAACCTTCTTGTTTATCTGCGATCCTCCTCTCAGTCTTACTCCTAATTCTTTCAGTATTTACTCTACTATACACCTATACACAGCGCACCGTAGTGCCCCGTGTATAGGTGTATAGTAGCCTACGGTGCCCTGTGGCCTGGTGGCTAAAGTTCTCGCTTCACACTGCGAGGGTCTGGGTTCGATTCTAGTCGAGGGTAGAAACATTGGACGTGTTTCTTTACTCCGGTTGTCTATGTTAGCCATCAGTAAAATGGGTACCTGGGAGTTAGTCGACTGGTGTGGGTCGCATCCTGGGACAAAACTGAACACTTTAAAAGTGTATTCTTAAATCTACCCCAAACCTCTTCATCCTCTTTACCTTTACTCTCACTAGCACATCTTTCTGCCAATAGAAGATGCTTATATCTTACGGTGTCCCGTAGCTCGATCGGTAGCGCACTATCTCACACCGAAGTCCGAAATAATCACGGTATGCTGGAAATTAGGACGTGTTTCCACAAGACACCTGTTGTCCATATTCACCCATCAGTATAATATGGGAAGCTGGGTGTTAGTCGACTGATGTGGGTCGCATCCTGGGACAAAACTGGCCTAATTTGCCCGAAATGTTCTGCATAACAAGCGGCTTTAGTAGTATGTTACTTATGTCAGCTAGGCCTGTATACCTTGTACATGTACTTGTAGAAATAAAGATATTAAAATTATTATTATTATTATTATTATTATTATTATTATTACGCTAACCTCCTGCTCCTTTAGTTTATAAACTTTCAACTCTCTCGTACTTGTTGTTGTCATTCTCCTTGTTTCCCACCTACCTCGTCCTCTCACTGTTGATACAACTAACAATTGATCTGATATACCCGTTCCCCTCCATAAACATGCACATCCTCAAGTCTACCAATCAATCTTTCATCCTCCAACAAGCTATTGTCATTACGTCCAATATCATATCTCGTATACTTATTTTTAATATTTTTCTTAAAATATGTATTAGCTATTACCAAACTTCTTTGTATACAAATTTCAATCAATTACCCCTATTATCATTTATCCCTGGCACCCCAAACTTACCTTCCACAACCCCTACAACATTTTCTACCTCTCTGTCATTCAAGTCTCTCACTTGGTTCAAAACTCCCTAAACACTCACTTAACATCTCTCAAAATCTCTCGTCTCCAGGTGCATAAACACGGTACATATTAAGTCTGAGTGTCTCCCACAGTATATATTAAGCCTGAGTGTCTTCCCTATAATATATTAAGCCTGAGTGTCTCCCACATTATATATTAAGCCTGAGTGTCTCCCACATTATATATTAAGCCTGAGTGTCTTCCCTATAATATATTAAGCCTGAGTGTCTCCCACAGTATATATTAAGCCTGTGTGTCTCCCACATTATATATTAAGCCTGAGTGTCTCCCACAGTATATATTAAGTCTGAGTGTCTCTCACAGTATATATTAAGCCTGAGTGTCTCTTACAGTATATATTAAGCCTGAGTGTCTCTACAGTATATATTAAGTCTGAGTGTCTCTTACAGTATATATTAAGTCTGAGTGTCTCCACAGTATATATTAAGCCTGAGTGTTTCCCACAGTATATATTAAGCCTGAGTGTCTCTTACAGTATATATTAAGCCTGAGTGTCTCCCACAGTATATATTAAGTCTGAGTGTCTCTCACAGTATATATTAAGCCTGAGAGTCTCTTACAGTATATATTAAGCCTGAGTGTCTCTTACAGTATATATTAAGTCTGAGTGTCTCCCACAGTATATATTAAGCCTGAGTGTCTCCACAGTAATATATTAAGCCTGAGTGTCTCCCACAGTATATATTAAGCCTGAGTGTCTCCCACAGTATATATTAAGCCTGAGTGTCTCCCACAGTATATATTAAGCCTGAGTGTCTCTACAGTATATATTAAGCCTGAGTATCTCCCACAATATACTATATTAAGCCTGTGTGTCTCCCACAGTATATATTAAGCCTGTGTCTCCCACAGTATATATTAAGCCTGAGTGTCTCCCACAGTATATATTAAGCCTGAGTATCTCCCACAATATACTATATTAAGCCTTGTGTCTAGTTTATTAAGCCTGTTGTCTCCCACAGTATATATTAAGCCTGAGTGTCTCCCACAATATACTATATTAAGCCTGTGTGTCTCCCACAGTATATATTAAGCTTGTGTGTCTCCCACAGTATACTTTGCCTGAGTGCTCACAAGTTCGTTTATACAGCCTGTGTTACTCCCACAGTAAACTGGATATCTTAACCTGTGTTATGCTTCTTCACAGAAAAGAAGATAATCATTACCAACCTGTGTTCTCTCATCTAGTATATATGTGTAACCTGTACATAGCTGGTCTCACAATATACTATATTAACCCTAAATTTCTCCAGGTAAAATATTAATAGAAATGGTACCTGGTGTTAGTGCCCCTGTGTCGCATCCTGGTAAAAATGACCTAATTTGCAATATGCTATACATAAAAGTGCTTTGATATTCAGCTTATACTCTATTGTCTGTATACCTTGTCTATCTTTAGTAATAAAGATATTATTATTATTATTATTATTATTATTATTATTATTATTATTATTATTACAGTACCTGGGCAGCTGGTACGAGATAGAGAGGTTCAGCTTAATATGGGAGTTCGAGATGGATTGTACCGTAGCTATTTACTCTGATCTTGGTGAGTACTTGTCTAGTTATGTACTCTTCTAGCTTTATACTCACCTTCTTGAATACTCACCTTGTTGAATACTCACCTTCTTGAATACTCACCTTGTTGAATACTCACCTTGTTGAATACTCACCTTGTTGAATACTCACCTTGTTGAATACTCACCTTGTTGAATACTCACCTTGTTGAATACTCACCTTGTTGAATACTCACCTTGTTGAATACTCACCTTGTTGTATTATCACCTTTTAATACTACTTTTAATACTACCTTGGTTGATACTCACTATAGTTGAATACTACTCTGAATTGATCTCCCTGTTGATACTCATTTTGAATACTCACTTTGTTGAATACTCACCTTGTTGAATACTCACCTTTGTTGATACTACCGTTACTCACGTTAATACTCACCTGTTGACATACTGACCTTGTTGATACTTACACTTTAGTATTACTCCTCCTTAGTAATACTCACTTTGTATCTCACCTTTAATATACTCTTGTATACTCATTTGTACTCACCTAGATATACTGATATACTCACAGTAGGACAGTCATCTAGTTGTATTCGTCTAGTTGTACTAGACGAATACAACTAGACGAGAGGTAAATTTATCTCACCTAACTTCCCCTTACCTAATTTAATCTATTTAGGTGCACCTGCCTAGTTGTCTTCACCTCATTAAACTAGCGGAGTTATTAACACCCTGTTAAACTCTCCTAGTTATAATAAACTTGTTAAACCTAATTAGTACTTAGACGTAATTACCTAATTTTGTGCACCTACTCTGTCACCCATTGTACTCAGTTGTACTCACATAGCTGTACTCGGTTTTACTCAGTTATCCCCCCCCGAGTTATACTCACCTATTGTACTTGCCTAGTTGTATTGTACTTGCCTAGTTGTATTGTATTTGCCTAGTTGTATTGTACTTGCCTAGTTGTATTGTACTTGCCTAGTTGTATTGTTCTTGTCTAGTTGTATTGTCCTTGCCTAGTTGTATTGTTTTTGCCTAGTTGTATTGTACTTGCCTAGTTGTATTGTACTTGCCTAGTTGTATTGTACTTGCCTAGTTGTATTGTACTTGCCTAGTTGTATTGTTTTTGCCTAGTTGTATTGTACTTGCCTAGTTGTATTGTTTTTGCCTAGTTGTATTGTACTTGCCTAGTTGTATTGTACTTGCCTAGTTGTATTGTACTTGCCTAGTTGTATTGTTTTTGCCTAGTTGTATTGTACTTGCCTAGTTGTATTGTTTTTGCCTAGTTGTATTGTACTTGCCTAGTTGTATTGTACTTGCCTAGTTGTATTGTACTTGCCTAGTTGTATTGTACTTGTCTAGTTGTATTGTCTTTGCCTAGTTGTATTGTTTTGCCTAGGTGTATTGTACTTGCCTAGTTGTATTGTACTTGCCTAGTTGTATTGTACTTGCCTAGTTGTATTGTACTTGCCTAGTTGTATTGTACTTGCCTAGTTGTATTGTACTTGCCTAGTTGTATTGTACTTGCCTAGTTGTATTGTACTTGCCTAGTTGTATTGTACTTGCCTAGTTGTATTGTACTTGCCAAGTTGTATTGTTTTTGCCTAGTTGTATTGTACTTGCCTAGTTGTATTGTACTTGCCAAGTTGTATTGTACTTGCCTAGTTGTATTGTACTTACCTAGTTGTATTGTTTGCCTAGGTATTGTACTTGCCAGTTGTTTGTACTTGCACTGTTGTATGCTTGCCAGTTGTTATTGACTTACATTGTATGTGAGATCAAGACAATTTGTACACTAGTTTACACATGTAACCTTACATATGGTAAAAACACTGTGTGTAAGACACATGGTGAACACATGGTGAGACACATGGTGAACAAGACACATGGTGAACAAGACACATGGTAAGACACATGGTGAGTAAGACACATGGTGAATAAGACACATGGTGAGTAAGACACATGGTAAGACACATGGTGAACAAGACACATGGTAAGACACATGGTGAACAAGACACATGGTGAATAAGACACATGGTGCGTAAGAAACATGGTGATTAAAACACATGGTAAGACACATGGTGAATAAGATACATGGTGTGTAAGACACATGGTGAGTAAGACACATGGTGAACAATACACATGATAAGACACATGGTGAGTAAGACACATGGTGAGTAAGACACATGGTGAATAAGACACATGGTGCATAAGACACATGGTGAGTAAGACACATGGTAAGACACATGGTGAATAAGATACATGGTGTGTAAGACACATGGTGAGTAAGACACATGGTGAGTAAGACACATGGTGAGTAAGACACATGGTGAGTGAGACTCATTGTGAGTAAGACACATGGTTAGCAAAACAAATGGTGAGTAAGACACATGGTAAGACACATGGTGAGTAAGACACATGGTGAATAAGACACATGGTGAGTAAGACACATGGTGAGTAAGACACATGGTGAGTAAGACACATGGTAAGACACATGGCGAATAAGATACATGGTGTGTAAGACACATGGTGTGAATAAGACACATGGTGAATAAGACACATGGTGAGTAAGACACATGGTGAACATTGTGAATAAGACTCATGGTGTGTAAGACACATGGTGACATGGTGAATAAGACTCATGGTGTGTAAGACACATGGTGACATGGTGAATAAGACTCATGGTGAGTAAGACACATAGTGAGTGAGACACATGGTCAGATACATGGTGACATGGTGAATAAGACTCATGGTGTGTAAGACACATGGTGACATGGTGAATAAGACTCATGGTGAGTAAGACACATGTGCAACACTCAAGAGTCGTTATTGATGAACTGGTTCATTAGCACTGATGGATTCATCACTGGATCAGCGGGATGAATTGCGATGCTCGAGGTGGTAGATGATGTGGAGAGGCTGTTTGAATTTTGTCTTGAGGTTGTCAGAAATATTCTGAAGTAGTTTTTGTTACTTGGAAGTAGTTTGTGGTACTTAGTTTGAGGTTTCTATGTGAACGAAACTTGTAGTTCTCAGTATGTTGCATTGTGTTACATGTGTTCCACGACTCGCACTTTCCGCCAGGCTTGTTTCAGTAAGGTTAAGCCAGGCTTGTTTCAGTAATGTTAAGTAAGGTTAAGCCAGGCTTGTTTCAGTCATGTTAAGTAAGGTTAAGCCAGGCTTGTTTCAGTCATGTTAAGTAAGGTTAAGCCAGGCTTGTTTCAGTCATGTTAAGTAAGGTTAAGCCTGACTTGTTTCAGTAAGTAAGTGTTAAGCAGCTTGTTTCAGTAAGGTAGTAAGCCAGGCTTGTTTCAGTCATGTTAAGTAAGGTTAAGCCAGGCTTGTTTCAGTCATGTTAAGTAAGGTTAAGCCTGACTTGTTTGAGTAATGTTAAGTAAGGTTAAGCCAGGCTTGTTTGAGTCATGTTAAGTAAGGTTAAGCCAGGCTTGTTTCAGTCATGTTAAGTAAGGTTAAGCCAGGCTTGTTTCAGTCATGTTAAGTAAGGTTAAGCCTGACTTGTTTGAGTAATGTTAAGTAAGGTTAAGCAAGACTTGTTTCAGTAAGGTTAAGCCAGGCTTGTTTGAGTAATGTTAAGTAAGGGTAAGCCAGGCTTGTTTCAGTCATGTTAAGTAAGGTTAAGCCTGACTTGTTTGAGTAATGTTAAGTAAGGTTAAGCAAGACTTGTTTGAGTGATGTTAAGTAAGGTTAAGCCAGGCTTGTTTGAGTCATGTTAAGTAAGGTTAAGCCAGGCTTCTTTCAGTCATGTTAAGTAAGGTTAAGCCAGGCTTGTTTGAGTAATGTTAAGCAAGGTTAAGCCACGCTTGTTTCAGTCATGTAAAGTAAGGTTAAGCCAGGCTTGTTTGAGTAATGTTAAGTAAGGTTAAGCCAGGCTTGTTTCAGTCATGTTAAGTAAGGTTAAGACAGGCTTGTTTCAGTCATGTTAAGTAAGGTTAAGCCAGGCTTGTTTGAGTAATGTTAAGTGAGGTTAAGCAACACTTGTTTGAGTGATGTTAAGTAATGTTAAGCCAGGCTTGTTTGAGTCATGGTAAGGAAGGTTAAGCCAGGCTTGTTTGAGATACGTTAAGTAAGGTTAAGGCATGCTTCTTTGAGTCATGTTAAGTAAGGTTAAGCCTGACTTGTTTGAGTCATGTTAAGTAAGGTTAAGCAAGACTTGTTTGAGTGATGTTAAGTAAGGTTAAGCCAGGCTTGTTTGAGTCATGTTAAGTAAGGTTAAGCAGGCTTGTTTGAGTTACGTTAAGTAAGGTTAAGGCAGGCTTGTTTGAGATACGTTAAGTGGCAGGCTTGTTTGAGCTACGCTAAGTGGCAGGCTTGTCTGAGTTACGTTAAGTGGCAGGTTGTTTGAGTTACGTTAAATAAGGTTAAGCCAGGCTTGCTTAAGTTAAGCTAAGGTTAAGCCAGGCTTGCTTAAGTTAGGTTATGTGAGGTTAAGCTAGGCTTGCTTCATTTAGGCAAAGGATAAGCCAGGCTTGCTTCAGTTAGATTAAGTAAAGTTAAGCCAGATTTGCTTGAGTTAAGTAAGGTTAAGCAAGGCTTGCCTCAGTTAGGTTAAGTAAAGTTAAGCCAGGGTTGCCTCAGTTACGATGGGTTTTCCTCTATCAGTAAAAATAAATTATTTATAACCTACAACAAAAGAAAAGTTAGACGCGAGGACAACAAGTCGAGGCTCACCTAGTGGAAAAACAGTTATTAATTGATTGAGGCTCGCTAAACAGTCATTATTTTGACTGTCTTAGCAACGGTAAAGTGCTTTATGTTATTAAGAAGATGGGCTGTCTGAGTCAACATGGCGGGCGTCCCACAACACACAATTACCATGGAACAGGGATAGTGCTGTCTGCATCCATAAGAACAGGGATGACGCTGTCTACATCCTGAGAGCAGGGATGACGCTGTCTACATCCTTGAGAGCAGGGATGACGCTGTCTACATCCTAAAGAACAGGGATGACGCTGTCTACATCCTTGAGAACAGGGATGACGCTGTCTCCATCCTTGAGAACAGGGATGACGCTGTCTACATCCTAAATAACAGGGATGACGCTGTCTACATCCTTAAAAACAGGGATGACGCTGTCTACATCCTTAAGAACAGGGATGACGCTGTCTACATCCTTGAGAACAGGGATGACGCTGTCTACATACATACGAACAGGAATGGTGAGTAAGACACATGGTGAGTAAGACACATGGTGAATAAGACACATGGTGCATAAGACACATGGTAAAACACATGGTGTGTAAGACACATGGTGAGTAAGACACATGGTAAGACACATGGTAAGACACATGGTGAATAAGATACATTGTAAGACACATGGTGAGTAAGACACGTGGTGAGTAAGACACATGGTAAGAGACATGGTGAGTAAGACACAGCAAATTAGAGGCTTTTGGCATGTACATCTCATTTATACATATGTATCATTGTATCATGTCTACCTAACTATGTATCATTGTACCATGTCTAAATAAACTATTATTATTATTATTATTAATGACGCTGTCTGCTTTAAGACAGAATTTCCTTACAAGGAAGATGTAAGTGGGAAGTATTGTCATTCCAGTGAAGACTCGTCATCCTAATAATATTCCTACCATTCAATTCCTAGAGTTGCCAGTGATTACATTCCATCCTGAGAGCTCTACATGATTTCTAGGGGTTTAACACTTCCTTATGAATATAATAATATGATGTTGTGTGGTCCCAGGTAACGGCGAGGTGGAGGTACACAACACAGCCAGAAACATGACAGGAGACTTCACCGACATCATTGGCACCGCCCACGTTATTGCTCCTGGTGTTCTGCTGGTAGACTTCCCAGGACGTAAGTACGCCTTATACACACTTTATGCTGAACTAAACTATGCAGTACTCTGAGAGGTTAATAAATTAGATAGGCGTTAACGGCCCCTCGTGAATCTATGTTGAGTATCATTAATCAAATTATGGTTATCTAGATGGCTTCAAATAATATCAGCTATAATTGACTAGTAATTTGTCTACAATTGAAGTCAGGCTTATTGGACGGTAATTGGACGGTAATGACTTGTCCCCTGCTTTAAAAATAGGAATTACATTAGCAATCTTCCACATATCAGACACTACACCTGTTTGAAGAGATAAATTAAAAATGTTAGTTAATGAGAGTTCCATTTTGGAATCCTTAAAACCCTTGCAAAAAGCTCATCAGGACCCGGCAATTTATTTTGTTTTAGTCGGTCTACTTGTTTCATAACCATTTCGCTAGTGACTGTCATATTACATAATTTATCTTCTTCAGGGACACTATAAAAATTAATTACTGGGATATTATTTGTGTCTCCCTGTGTGAAAATCGAGAGAAAATAATTATTAAAAATAGAGCACATATCATTCTCCTTGTCAGTAAGATGCCCAGAGTTATTTTTAAGGGACCTATCTTATCTCTAACTTTTGTTCTATAAACCTGGAAAAAACTTTTGGGGTTAGTTTTTGAATCCCTAGCAACTTTAATTTCATAGTCCCGTTTAGCTTTTCTTATCCCCTTTTTAACATCCCTCTTAATGTCAGTATATTGATTTATAAGATGCCCCTCACCTCCTTTTATGCACCTATAAATTCCTTTCTTCTGCCCTAAAAGACATTTGAGCCTATTATTCATCCATTTTGGGTCATTTCTACTTGATCTAATTTCTTTATACGGGATAAATGTTCTTGAAGTAATTTTCTTTATATGGGATAATTGTGCTTGAAGTAATCTCTAGTATGGTTGGTGTGTCACAGACGCCTCGGCAGAGTACCACGTCCTCGACACTGACTATGACACCTTCTCTGCCGTCTACAACTGTGTCCAGGAAGGTCCTCTCAAGGTAACAAATTATAATGTTATTGACTAAGGCAAGCATACAACACATAGTGGATATATAGACGGCGGAATTCACAGTAATCCGGTTTGATCCGAGAAAGGGAAGGGTTGCTCAAATTTCTTGAACCAAGAGCCCTTCAGTAGCATCACTGTACTCATTAGTAAAGATTTAATACTCTAATAAACTCTCTTAGATAAGATGCAATAATAAAGAGCTCAGTGGGAGCACCTATAATATATACAATATCTCCCTACTATACCTACTAATGTCTTTCTTGATCTTATCCGCCTTTCTGTGAAAATCATCTCCTTTTCCTTTCAAGGTAAATTTTATTCTCAAACCTTAGGCATTGCTATAGGCTCTCCTTTATCCCCTGTTCTTGCTAACCTTTTTATGGAATATTTCGAAACTGTTCTTCCTACTGTTGGTGTGCGCCCTTCACTCTGCTTCGCTTTCTCGTGATTGGCTGGGTAAAGCCAAGCAATATAGTATAACAGTGGGGCCCTTCAAATTCAAATTGATTTATATCTCTGTAAAAATTACAATGTGTGTTTTACATATTAAGGACTAAGGACTATAATTACAAAGATGGCCGTTAGCATGCCTAGCATGCCTGGGCATGCTAGACATTTCGGGCAGACTTAATACTAGGTTTTAATCTATATTACAAATTTCATATGAATATAAATTTCAAATAATTAAATATATTTACCATAGTAAGGTAGTTTAGAATGTTTAGATTGTAAAAAAAATAGTAATAAGAATGGTTTTGTCTTGGCATGTTACACAGTTTCTATTAAAGCTCCAATATTGGAGTAAATCAGGCAAACTTACTCTATACAATGATTATACTGGTATTAAGGTTAGGTAATTGTAGTGATTAACTAGGTTTACAAAATTAAGGTAGTACAAAAATTAAAGAATTTAACAATTAGTTTATATACTAATGGAAATGGTGACGTGTTTGCATGATACAGTTTCTATATTGGAGTGTCTTAGGCAAACTTATGACTAGCTTAAGAATTATGAATCAATAGTTGTGTTAGAATCTTGGTTACAGTCATGTGCAAATTAAGGGGGAATCACAGATATCAATAAGTGTAATTTTGTTGTGGATATGTGCAAGATAAAGTAATTTTCATGTGGTTAGCTACCGGTAAGTGAGATAAGATGTTTTTTAACCGTGCTTTTGAAAACGGCGTTTGTGTCTGCAGTTCTAGAGTTTTCAGGCAGGGAGTTCCAGATTTTAGGCCCTTTTATGTACATTGAATTTTTGTATAGATTTAGTCGGACACGGGGAATGTCAAAGAGATGTTTGTGTCTGGTATTATGTCTATGGATCCTGTCACAACTGTCAAGAAAGAGTTTTAGTTCAGGGTTAAAGTTGGTGTTTATGGTTTTATAAATGTACATTGCAGAGTAGTAAGTGTGGATGTTCTGAACAGTGAGTAAGTTTAGGTCTTTGAAGAGTAGGGAGGGGTATGTTACCTAGCGTTGGATTGTGTGATAATTCTTACTGCGGCTTTTTGTTGGGTTATTATTGGTTTCAGGTGTCTTGCTGCTGTTGATCCCCAAGCACAAATGGCATATGTGAGGTAGGGATAGACGAGTGAATAGTATAGTGTGAGTAAGGCTGATTGTGGTACATAGTAACATATCTTAGAGAGGATCCCCACAGTTTTTGGACAATTTCTTTGTTATGTGTTGGATATGAGTGCTGAATTTCAGGTTACTGTCGAGGTGAAGGCCCTGGAATTTGCCCTCATTATGTTTAGCAATAGA
Source organism: Cherax destructor (assembly GCA_009830355.1). Lineage (NCBI taxonomy): Eukaryota > Metazoa > Arthropoda > Malacostraca > Decapoda > Parastacidae > Cherax > Cherax destructor. The sequence goes on from WNWK01014944.1 coordinate 27,759, forward strand.
AGTGATGTTGATCTTAATGTTTAATTGTGCATCACCTGCTCTGTTACCAAACATAGTATGGGTCTTATCAGTGTTGAGTGTAAGTTTGTTGGCTGTCATCCATGTAGATATTTTTAGTAATTCGTCGTTAACAATGGTGTCGAGCATTTCAAGATTTGGGTGGGAGATGACATAAGTCGTGTCGTCAGCAAAGAGTATTGTTTCAGGTGTTGTGATACATTGGGAAGATCATTGATGTATAAGAGGAAGAGCAGGGGACCAAGGACACTTCCCTGTGGTACTCCAGTATCAAGTGGTCTTGTCGAGGAGGTTGTGTCTTTAATGGTGACATACTGATACCTATTAGTAAGGTAGGATTTGAAGTATGCAAGTGCATGACCTCTTATACCATAGTGGTCAAGTTTGTGGAGTAGGATGCCGTGGTTTGCTGTGTCGAAAGCTTTCCTTAGGTCAATAAAAAGTCCTAATGGATATTCCTTATTTTCCAGTGCTGTGTAAAGCAGGTATATAATTTTTACGATTGCATCGTTAGTGCTTTTATTTTTTTCTGAAGCCAAATTGGCAGGGGTTGAGTATGCTTTGTGTGGTTATAAACGAGTATAATCTCTTGTGCACAAGTTTCTCGAAGATTTTGGACAGCAACGGTAAGTTTGATATTGGCCTATAGTTGTTGACGTCTGTGGGGTCACCACCTTTGTGTATTGGTGTAACCCTTGCTGTTTTGAGTAGTGTCGGGAAAGTGCTAATTTCTAGTGATTTGTTAAAAAGTAATGAAATAGCATGTGAAAGGACTATACTGCTATACTCTTAACTACTGGCTCAGGAGGGCGTGTCTGGACGTGACATACGTCGAATATGAAAATAAATACTTAAGCAGTATAATGTGATCCTTTATTGACAACGTTCCGCACACGTACCTTTTACCAAGGTAGATCTGTTTGTAACTCGATAAAGCTCACTGCGTGGGCAAACGTTGTCAATAAACGATCACATTATACTGCTTAAGTGTTTATTTTTCCATACGTCGAATACAAAGTACTTTTCACATGCCACACTCCCACCCTAAATAGGCTCTAATAATCAGTACTAGACACCCATCAATGAGTAATTGTCCACCATAGCACGAATACTAATGTAACTGTCGTTCCTCTGAACCATCCAATTCAGTAGGCAGCTCTCAACCCAAAGTGGAACTTTAACATCAGGCACGTACACTAAAATGAGATAACAGACAGTAGAGCTGTGTTAGGTCCAAGACACATGCGATGTGTCTCCTCACTATAAAAAAGACTTATGGCCAGTTTTAAATTAAATTATTTACTCTTTGACATCAGTGACATACCACTATATAGAAAGCCCCTTGTTATGCAGAGCATTTCAAGCAAATAAGTTCAATTTTGTCCCAGGATGCGACCCACACCAGTCGACTAACACCCAGGTACCCATTTTACTGATGGGTTAACATGGACAACAGGTGTAAGGAAACACGTCCAATGTTTCCATCCTTGCCGGAAATCGAACCCAGACCCTCACTGTGTGAAGCGAGAGCTTTGCCTACTAGGAGATGGTATGGTGATACTGACAAGATTTGGAAAAAGACACTTATGTACAGCTTCTTCAGTCCTAAACAGAGATAACTAAGAAAACGAGTATATATGTGACAGTAGTCAGGTGAAATGGGCTGAAGAAAAACGAGTAAGAATGAGTAATATCCTGCTGATTAGCAATTTGAAGATAGTGTTGAAACTGCCGGATTTTTGATGGATAGTGTTACTGACCGCAATTACGGCAGCTTTTTTGCACTTCGTCCGTCTTAAATCGTCTTTCTTAATTACTAGTCTAACCTCACTGAATTTCATGAGGTGTCTAACAAAAATTCTTGCAGAAATTATGACCTTAAAAACGCGTGTGTTCAACATAGGGACGATGTTAGACACCTCATGAAATTCATTGAGGCTAAACTAGTGATTAAGGAAGACGATTTAAGATGGAGAAAGTGCATAGAAGCTGCCATAATTGCTGTCAGTAACACTATCCACCAAAAATTCGGTAGTTACACTATCTCCAAATAGCTAATCAACAGGATATTACCAATTTTGGAGACCGTTGTAACATGATGTCGACACGCCCTTCTCCAGCCCAACCCGTCTCTCCACAATTACTACCAATACTACCACTACTACTACTACTACTACTACCACTACTACTACTGCTACTTATACCATCACCATCACAACTACTAGTACTACCCACGCGACATTTCACCTGACTACTGCCACTATGTATACACGTTTTCTTAGTTATCTCTGTATTAAGACTGAAGAAGCCACCAGGGGCGAAACGTTTCCTTTAATATATGTCCTGAACTGTACATAAATGTCTTTTTCCACATTTCGCTTACTTGGCCACTAGCCAATACAATAAGACTTATTCGGATTTTTAACCCGACGGGTTAGCCACCCTGAATAACTCAATAAAGTCTTTGCGTCACCGAGGACTGTCTGTCTTATTTACATTGGGTAAGATTATTTAGGTACAAGACCACATAAGTACAATTATCATACATTGTAACATGTGTACATTTGGAAAACCTTTCAGTCTTGTCACCCAGGATGTGATTCACACCAGTCGTCTAACACCCAGGTACCTATTTACTTTTAGATGAACAGGGACATTAGGTGTAACGAAACATGCCCAGCATTTTCACCCATGCCGGGGATCAAACCACAGACACTCAGTATGTGAGGCAACAGCGTTGCCAACCGAGCCACGGGATTAAATGATGTAACTGGTAGGCTAAGGCTAGGCTTTAAGTAGCACTGACAGCGTAGTTTGTAGGTAGATATCAATCAAACAAATGTCAAGTGTGTGGATAGAGACAGAGCCACACATGAATAATAATAATATCTTTAATTCTTCAAGTACATGTACAAGGTATACAGGGCTAGCTGACATCAATGACTTACTACTGTATAGAAAGCCGCTTATTATGCTGAGCATTTCGGATCAGTTTTGTCCCAGGATGCGACCCACACCAGTCGACTAACACCCAGGTACCCATTTTATACTGATGGGTGAACAGGGACAACAGGTGTCTTATGGAAACACGTCCCTAATGTTTTCCAGCCGTACCGGAGATTCTAACTCCGGACCTCAGTGTGTGAGCTGAATCCACAAACGATCGAGCTACGGGACACCTCATTAGAATATTATTATACGTCAGTGTTTAAACATTCAACAATTTAGAGACACCTCCAAATAAACCCTACACGAAATGGCGAGTTAGTTCATTATTAACAATAAGAAATCTTGAATAGATTGAGTCCACACTCTACACTAGCTACATGAATAAGCAGATATGTAATGTTATTTTAACCTTGAGAGAAATTACCTGTTCTTTGTGTTATTAAATAGCTGGTAATAAATTATTTTCTGCCTACAGTTTGAGTATGCCTGGGTGCTCTCCAGAACAATGGTGATGGAACCTTCTGTGCTCGACTCCACACATGAAGTTTTCCTCAAGAACGACATTTCTCTTGACTTCTTCACCAGTACTTATCAGGGTGAAGACTGCCCTTACCTGTTCTAGATGAGCAGGATAGTCTGCCTTTACCTGCCCTAGATGAGCAGGATTGTCTACCTTTACCTGCCCTAGATGAGCAGGATAGTCTGCCTTTACCTGCCCTAGATGAGCAGGATAGTCTGCCTTTACCTGCCCTAGATAAGCAGGATAGTCTGCCTTTACCTGCCCACTAGACTACTGCCATTTACTGCACTGGATGCAACACCAGTAAAACACTGCACGTACCTGTCTAACAACGACACCTGAGGAACCCTGTCCCTACTATCATAGCAACAACTAGTTTAAGATTAACCTGCTCAATGCTCACCACACCAGGGGCTCTCTCCCCTATTTGCTATAAAGACAGCAAGAAAACCTTGAACAGTAATTATATAGCATATGTTGATATAAATTAATTTAATATTACGAAAAATTAATTATAATCAATAATATTTATTTCGATATGTTCAGATCGATTTCCGGTGATTAATGGCAAAAAATAAAACTTCATTCTGCTAATTCGGCAAAGTGCACCCTAGCCTAACTAGTTAAACTTGGCGATTAGCTTTATATTGCATGACACACACACAATATATATATATAATTTACATATATATATATATATATATATATATATATATATATATATATATATATATATATATATATATATATATATATATATATATATATATATATATGCATGTGTGTGTGTGTGTTTGGAACAGCCCTCTCTAGAATAAGCCACATTAAACTAATTATCTCGTCTCATTTCATGATGGTTTGATCCAACAATATAATTTAAGAACAATTACTCGCTTTTATTTCCTTCGTTATGGAGGAAAGAATTCGTAATTTCAAAATAATTTTCACTTTTTGTGTCTTTCCCAGAGTTTCAGTAGCATTTTAAGTCCCAGTTATTAACTGTTCATTATTTCAGTAGTGTTCCTTTAGTTAAAATTAACATGTTATCATCCAGTGTAAATAAAAATATAACTTTAAATCATGACATGTTATTCACCTTTGAATTAAATCCTCAGAGAGTGTTGTGATTTTTATTGTTATAAATGGCGGAAAGTCTATGAGGGTATGTTACGTCATCATGACTGTTTTATAAAGTGAACCAGAAAGTGAAGGTGTCGGTTAATAACTAGATCATCACATGACCGGCATCAGTGTCAGCAGAAAATTGCTCATTTATCTTGACAAACCATCTTCTCAGGAAACACTTGTCCTGTGTCCTGGCGAACCTTACCTAACCTAACCTACCTGTATACTGATAACTTCTGACAGCTGGTGGGATATTTGCAGTATCATGGTGTTAGTTTAATATCATGCACACCCATTGTTGGCACATATAAGGCTATTCCTGTTGAGTGCCCGATGTGCTCCACACACCTGACATGTGCCTTGTCTTTCATTGTAAGTTGCACTGTTTCCCTGGCTTTGTGGCTGCTAGCTGCATCATTTGCCATATCTCAATCCTAGATCTGGTTGGAAGATGGCCGCTCTGTGGTCCCTGGTTTCTATGATAAGTTTTTCACCCAGCTCTTTGAGGAACTTTGGAGCACACTTGCCCCATGCTCCAAGGGTCTCCGACCCTATTGGGATGAAGTTATAGCAAGAGGGAAGGTCTTCATATTTGCGGGTCTTCTGGATCTCCCTGTGGCTGGTAGCTCCACCCCCTTCAGCTACGGAGTATGGTAAGTAGGTGTCTGCCATTATGGCAGCACAGGTGTAGTCCCAAGCAATCTGCTATATACATATATCGGCAACTCTGGCAGAAAGAGAGGCTGTGAGCATCCCTGTCTGTGGTTTTGGCATAATATCTTCCAATCAAGAACACCTACCAGGATTATCATTAACAGGCTGGTGTGTGAATACCTGCAGCTCATTGTGGAGTTGCATGAAGACCCTGCATTTCATTTCTTCCATGAAATTAGTGCCAGTGAGGGAGGATACATGAGGGTCATCTGAGGGTTGGAGGTAGCAGTGAGGGGAGGTGGTCAACATAGAGGAGGGGTAATACTGCGTGTGTTTCCCCCCACCCCTTCACATGAACACGTGCACATACACCGTGCAGATTCGTTTCGATAACAGAGTGTTTGTTCACCTTGTGTATATATTGTTGATAGTGTAGATTGTATAGTGGTGTTTTGTTTATAGTGGGGGCTGTGTATAGTGTAAAGTGTCGGGTCATGTATAATGAGGTGTCGTTTAGTGCAGTGAGTGGGCAACTCTGCCAATCCTGTCTCCGCAATTCATCACCCCTCCTCCACTACTCCCTCACCATTATCACTCCTCACAGCACCTCCACCACCTCCCTCCCCCACCTTCCACGAGGACATGAGACCGCCAACCAGATCTAGGATTGAGATATGGCAAATGATGCAGCTAGCAGCCACAAAGCCAGGGAAACAGTGCAACTTACAATGAAAGACAAGGCACATGTCAGGTGTGTGGAGCACATCGGGCACTCAACAGGAATAGCCTTATATGTGCCAACAATGGGTGTGCATGATATTAAACTAACACCATGATACTGCAAATATCCCACCAGCTGTCAGAAGTTATCAGTATACAGGTAGGTTAGGTTAGGTAAGGTTCGCCAGGACACAGGACAAGTGTTTCCTGAGAAGATGGTTTGTCAAGATAAATGAGCAATTTTCTGCTGACACTGATGCCGGTCATGTGATGATCTAGTTATTAACCGACACCTTCACTTTCTGGTTCACTTTATAAAACAGTCATGATGACGTAACATACCCTCATAGACTTTCCGCCATTTATAACAATAAAAATCACAACACTCTCTGAGGATTTATTTCAAAGGTGAATAACATGTCATGATTTAAAGTTATATTTTTATTTACACTGGATGATAACATGTTAATTTTAACTAAAGGAACACTACTGAAATAATGAACAGTTAATAACTGGGACTTAAAATGCTACTGAAACTCTGGGAAAGACACAAAAAGTGAAAATTATTTTGAAATTACGGAATTCTTTCCTCCATAACGAAGGAAATAAAAGCGAGTAATTGTTCTTAAATTATATTGTTGGATCAAACCATCATGAAATGAGAAGAGATAATTAGTTTAATGTGGCTTATTCTAGAGAGGGCTGTTCCCAAACACACACACACACATGCAATATATATAGTAGGTTGGTAGACAGCAACCACCCAGGGAGGTACTACCGTCCTGCCAGGTGACTGTGAAACAGAAACCTGAAACTGTTTTACATGATGGTAGGATTGCTGGTGTCTTTTTTCTGTCTCATAAACACGCTGGATAACAGGTATATCTAGCTACTTCTACTTACACTTTAGGTCACACTACACTGGCATACACATGCATATATATACATACACACATCTAGGTTTTTCTTCTTTTTCTTAATAGCTCTTGTTCCTTTTATTTTCTCTATTGTCCATGGGGAAGTGGAAAAGAATCTTTCCTCCGTAAGCCATGCGTGTCGTATGAGGCGACTAAGATGCCGGGAGCAATGGGCTAGTAACCCCTTCTCCTGTACAAATCTACTAAAAACGAGAAGAAGAAAAACTTTATAAAATTGGGTTGTCTGAATGTGCGTGGATGTAGTGCGGATGATAAGAAAGAGATGATTGCCGATGTTATGAATGAAAAGAAGTTGGATGTCCTGGCCTAAGCGAAACAAAGCTGAAGGGGGTAGGCGAGTTTCATTGGGGAGAAATAAATGGGATTAAGTCAGGAGTATCTGAGAGAGTTAGAGCTAAGGAAGGGGTAGCAATAATGTTGAAGGATCAGTTATGGAAGGAAAAGAGGGAATATAAATGTGTAAATTCAAGGATTATGTGGATTAAAATAAGGGTCGGATGCGAAAAGTGGGTCATAATAAGCGTGTATGCACCTGGAGAAGAGAGGAGTGTAGAGGAGAGAGAGAGATTTTGGGAGATGTTAAGCGAATGTATAGGAACTTTTGAACCAAATGAGAGAGTAATTGTGGTAGGGGACCTAAATGCTAAAGTGGGAGAAACATGCAGAGAGGGTGTAGTAGGTAAGTTTGGGGTGCCAGGTGTAAATGATAATGGGAGCCCTTTGATTGAACTTTGTATAGAAAGGGGTTTAGTTATAGGTAATACATATTTTAAGAAAAGAGGATAAATAAGTATACAAGATATGATGTAGGGCGAAATGACAGTAGTTTGTTGGACTATGTATTGATAGATAAAAGACTGTTGAGTAGACTTCAGGATGTACATGTTTATAGAGGGGCTACAGATATATCAGATCACTTTTTAGTTATAGCTACAGTGGGAGTAAAAGGTAGATGGGATACAAGGAAAATAGAATCAGTAAGTAAAGAGAGGTGAAGGTTTATAAACTAAAAGAGGAGGCAGTTAGGGTAAGATATAAACAACTATTGGAGGATAGATGGGCTAGTGAGAGTGTAGGCAATGGGGTCGAAAATGTATGGGGTAGATTTAAAAATGTAGTGTTAGAGTGTTCAGCAGAAGTTTGTGGTTACAGGCGAGTGGGTGCGGGAGGGAAGAGGAGCGATTGGTGGAATGATGATGTAAAGAGAGTAGTAAGGAGAAAAAGTTAGCATATGAGAGGTTTTTACAAAGTAGAAGTGATGCAAGGAGGGAAGAGTATATGGAGAGAAAAGAGAGGTTAAAAGAGTGGTGAAGCAATGTAAAAGAGAGCAGATGAGAGAGTGGGTGAGATGTTATCAGCAAATTTTGTTGAAAATAAGAAAAAGTTTTGGAATGAGATTAATAAGTTGAGGAAGCCTAGAGAACAAATGGATTTGACAGTTAAAAATAGGAGAGGAGAGTTATTAAATGGAGAGTTAGAGGTATCGGGAAGATGGAGAGAATATTTTGAGGATTTGTTAAATGTTGATGAAGACAGGAAGCTGTGATTTCGTGTGTAGGGCAAGGAGGAATAACATCTTGTAGGAGTGTGGAAGAGCCAGTTGTGGGTGTAGGGAAGTTCGTGAGGCAGTGGGTAGAATGAAAGGGGTAAGGCAGCTGGGATTGATGGGATAAAGATAGAAATGTTAAAAGCAGGTGGGGATATAATTTTGGAGTGGTTGGTGCTATTATTTAATAAATGTATGGAAGAGGGTAAGGTACCTAGGGATTGGCAGAGAGCGTGTATTGTTCCTTTGTATAAAGGCAAAGGGGACAAAAGAGAGTGCAAAAATTATAGGGGAATAAGTCTGTTGAGTGTACCTGGTAAAGTGTATGGTAGAGTTATTATTGAAAGAATTAAGAGTAAAACAGAAAGCAGGATAGCAGATGAACAAGGGGCTTTAGGAAAGGTAGGGGTGTGTAGACCAAGTGTTTACAGTGAAACATATAGGTGAACAGTATTTGGATAAGGGTAAAGATGTTTTTGTGGCATTTATGGATTTGGAAAAGGCGTATGATAGGGTAGATAGGGGGCAATGTGGCAGATGTTGCAGGTGTATGGAATAGGAGGAAGGTTACTGAAAGCAGTGAAGAGTTTTTATGAGGATAGTGAGGCTCAGGTTAGAGTGTGTAGGAGGAAGGAGACTATTTCCCAGTAAAAGTGGGCCTTAGACAAGGATGTGTGATGTCACCGTGGTTGTTCAATATATTTATAGATGGGGTTGTAAGAGAAGTGAATGCGAGGGTCTTGGCAAGAGGTGTTGAGCTAAAAGATAAAGAAGCAAATACAAAGTGGGAGTTGTCACAGTTGCTTTTGCTGATGACACTGTGCTTTTGGGAGATTCTGAAGAGAAGCTGCAGAGGTTGGTGGATGAATTTGGTAGGGTGTGTAAAAGAAGAAAATTGAAAGTGAATATAGGAAAGAGTAAGGTGATGAGGATAACAAAAAGAATAGGTGACGAAAGATTGGATATCAGATTGGAGGGAGAGAGTATGGAGGAGGTGAATGTATTCAGATATTTGGGAGTGGACATGTCGGCGGATGGGTCTATGAAGGATGAGGTGAATCATAGAATTGATGAGGGGAAAAGGGTGAGTGGAGCACTTCGAGTCTGTGGAGACAAAGAACCTTGTCCATGGAAGTAAAGAGGGAATGTATGAGAGTATAGTTATACCAACGCTCTTATATGGGTGTGAAGCATGGGTGATGAATGTTGCAACGAGGAGAAGGCTGGAGGCAGTGGAGATGTCATGTCTGAGGTCAATGTGTGGTGTGAATATAATGCAGAGAATTCGGAGTTTGGAAATTAGGAGGAGGTGCGGGATTACCAAAACGATTGTCCAGAGAGCTGAGGAGGGGTTGTTGAGGTGGTTTGGACATGTAGAGAGAATGGAACGAGACAGAGTGACTTCGAGAGTGTATAAATCTGTAGTGGAGGGAAGGCGGGGTAGGGGTCGGCCTAGGAAAGGTTGGAGGGAGGGGGTAAAGGAAGTTTTGTGTGCGAGGGCTTGGATTTCCAGCAAGCATGTGTGAGCGTATTTGATAGGAGTGAATGGAGGCATATGGTTTTTAATACTTGACGTGCTGTTGGAGTGTGAGCAAAGTAACATTTATGAAGGATTCAGGAAACCGGCAGGCCGGACTTGAGTTCTGGAGATGGGAAGTACAGTGCCGGCACTCTGAAGGAGGGGTGTAAATGTTGCAGTTTTATAACTGTAGTGTAAAGCACCCTTCTGGCAAGACAGTGATGGAGTGAATGATGATGAAAGTTTTTCTTTTTCGGGCCACCCTGCCTTGGTGGGAATCGGCCGATGTGTTAATAAAAAAAAAAAAATATATATATATATATATATATATATATATATATATATATATATATGTAAATTATATATATATATTGTGTGTGTGTCATGCAATATAAAGCTAATCGCCAAGTTTAACTAGTTAGGCTAGGGTGCACTTTGCCGAATTAGCAGAATGAAGTTTTATTTTTTGCCATTAATCACCGGAAATCGATCTGAACATATCGAAATAAATATTATTGATTATAATTAATTTTTCGTAATATTAAATTAATTTATATCAACATATGCTATATAATTACTGTTCAAGGTTTTCTTGCTGTCTTTATAGCAAATAGGGGAAGAGAGCCCCTGGTGTGGTGAGCATTGAGCAGGTTAATCTTAAACTAGTTGTTGCTATGATAGTAGGGACAGGGTTCCTCAGGTGTCGTTGTTAGACAGGTAAGTGCAGTGTTTTACTGGTGTTGCACACTGTTACGGCCCCCTATCTAACAATGGTAGTTAGGTAATTACCTCACCGGCCGGCAGTCAAGGGGTTATGTCATCAGACCTGATGTTTGACTGCCTGGCAGGCGTGACTGACAGTGTCATCGAGACTCTCCCCTAGTCAACACTGGAGAGTGCTAACGAGACTCCCATATACAACACTGGAGAGTTCACCAGCTCCCTGATACACCTAGGGAGTGTACGAGACTCTCCCATATACACTGCTGGAGAGTGTCAGCGAGACTCTCCCCTATACAACACTGGAGAGTTCACTAGCTCCCTGATACACCTGGGAGTGTTCAACAGACAGACCTGGAGATTGACTCTTCGTGCTGGTGACAGCCTTAGACTATCTACTGGCTTATTCACCGTACCGACTGTGTTCCTGAGACTATGTACCTGAAAATGGACTGTTGTACCTGAACTTATGTACCTGAAAGTGTGTGACACTGGTAACAGGTGGTGTCTTGTGTGACACTGGTAACAGGTGGTGTCTTGTGTGACACTGGTAACAGGTGGTGTCTTGTGTGACACTGGTAACAGGTGGTGTCTTGTGTGACACTGGTAACAGGTGGTATCTTGTGTGACACTGGTAACAGGTGGTGTCTTGTGTGACACTGGTAACAGGTGGTGTCTTGTGTGACACTGGTAACAGGTGGTGTCTTGTGTGACACTGGTAACAGGTGGTGTCTTGTGTGACACTATGTGGTGTCAGGTATTTAGTGGTGTAGTCAGTCAGAGTTTGTGACGATGGCACGACACAGGTTGAGTCGTGTATTTGATGTGTGTCATAACGCGGTGAAAAGGTTTTATTAGAGATGGGTTCATGATGCAAGGAAGGTGTCTTATGGGCACAGAGAGAAGGGTGTCGTGTGACACAGAAGAGAAGGCGTGTCGGGTGACACCGGGGGCATGTTATGTGACACAGAGAACGGGTGTCAGGGGACCCCGTGAGAAGGCGTGCCATAAGACAAAGAAGTATCATGACAAGGTGTGGTAGTGTCCTGCGTGACACTAGAAGATGGTAGCGACTTGACACTACACCGAATACTCGATTTTACTTGTGACTTTTATCTTGTACTGTGGTTTTGTGTAAATAGGTTTTTACACAGATCATATAGATTTATGATTTTATTCAGAGTACTATATGTTTTTATATTAATAATAATATAATAAATATTGAAAATACGATATTTTACTTAGTATCCCAAACAGTCGTTTGTTACAAATACTTCTTTATTTGTAATATGGGGGCCTGTCCGGGAGCATATTGTTTGTCCGGGAAATGACTGTTTGGGATAAAATTTATTACATAGTACCTGAATCTTTGTGTGTCGGTCATTTTGTGGTGGGGGTGTTACGGCCCCCTATCTAACAATGGTAGTTAGGTAATTACCTCACCGGCCGGCAGTCAAGGGGTTACGTCATCAGACCTGATGTTTGACTGCCTGGCAGGCGTGACTGACAGTGTCATCGAGACTCTCCCCTAGTCAACACTGGAGAGTGCTAACGAGACTCCCATATACAACACTGGAGAGTTCACCAGCTCCCTGATACACCTAGGGAGTGTACGAGACTCTCCCATATACACTGCTGGAGAGTGTCAGCGAGACTCTCCCCTATACAACACTGGAGAGTTCACTAGCTCCCTGATACACCTGGGAGTGTTCAACAGACAGACCTGGAGATTGACTCTTCGTGCTGGTGACAGCCTTAGACTATCTACTGGCTTATTCACCGTACCGACTGTGTTCCTGAGACTATGTACCTGAAAATGGACTGTTGTACCTGAACTTATGTACCTGAAAGTGTGTGACACTGGTAACAGGTGGTGTCTTGTGTGACACTGGTAACAGGTGGTGTCTTGTGTGACACTGGTAACAGGTGGTGTCTTGTGTGACACTGGTAACAGGTGGTGTCTTGTGTGACACTGGTAACAGGTGGTGTCTTGTGTGACACTGGTAACAGGTGGTGTCTTGTGTGACACTGGTAACAGGTGGTGTCTTGTGTGACACTGGTAACAGGTGGTGTCTTGTGTGACACTGGTAACAGGTGGTGTCTTGTGTGACACTGGTAACAGGTGGTGTCTTGTGTGACACTATGTGGTGTCAGGTATTTAGTGGTGTAGTCAGTCAGAGTTTGTGACGATGGCACGACACAGGTTGAATCGTGTATTTGATGTGTGTCATAACGCGGTGAAAAGGTTTTATTAGAGATGGGTTCATGATGCAAGGAAGGTGTCTTATGGGCACAGAGAGAAGGGTGTCGTGTGACACAGAAGAGAAGGCGTGTCGGGTGACACCGGGGGCGTGATATGTGACACAGAGAACGGGTGTCAGGGGACCCCGTGAGAAGGCGTGCCATAAGACAAAGAAGTATCATGACAAGGTGTGGTAGTGTCCTGCGTGACACTAGAAGATGGTAGCGACTTGACACTACACCGAATACTTGATTTTACTTGTGACTTTTATCTTGTACTGTGGTTTTGTGTAAATAGGTTTTTACACAGATCATATAGATTTATGATTTTATTCAGAGTACTATATGTTTTTATATTAATAATAATATAATAAATATTGAAAATACGATATTTTACTTAGTATCCCAAACAGTCGTTTGTTACAAATACTTCTTTATTTGTAATACACCCAGTGCAGTAAATGGCAGTAGTCTAGTGGGCAGGTAAAAGTACACTATCCTGCTCTTCTAGGGCAGGTAAAGGTAGACAATCCTGCTCATCTAGGGCAGGTAAAGGCAGACTATCCTGCTCATCTAGGGCAGGTAAAGGCAGACTATCCTGCTCATCTAGAACAGGTAAGGGCAGTCTTCACCCTGATAAGTACTGGTGAAGAAGTCAAGAGAAATATCGTTCTTGAGGAAAACTTCATGTGTGGAGTCGAGCACAGAAGGTTCCATCACCATTGTTCTGGAGAGCACCCAGGCATACTCGAACTGTAGGCAGAAAATAATTTATTACCAGCCATTTAATAACACAAAGAACAGGTAATTTCTCTCAAGGTTAAAATAACATTACATATCTGTTTATTCATGTAGCCAGTGTAGAGTGTGGACTCAATCTACTTAAGATTTCTTATTGTTAATAATGAACTAACTCGCCATTTCGTGTAGGGTTTGTTTGGAGGTGTCTCTAAATTGTTGAATGTTTAAACACTGAGGTATAATAATATTCTAATGAGGTGTCCCATAGCTCGATCGCTTGTGGATTCAGCTCACACACTGAGGTCCGGAGTTAGAATCTCCGGTACGGCTGGAAAACATTAGGGACGTGTTTCCATAAGACACCTGCTGTCCCTGTTCACCCATCAGTATAAAATGGGTACCTGGGTGTTAGTCGACTGGTGTGGGTCGCATCCTGGGACAAAACTGATCCGAAATGCTCAGCATAATAAGCGGCTTTCTATACAGTAGTAAGTCATTGATGTCAGCTATCCCTGTATACCTTGTACATGTACTTGAAGAATTAAAGATATTATTATTATTCATGTGTGGCTCTGTCTCTGTCCACACACTTGACATTTGTTTGATTGATATCTACCTACAAACTACGCTGTCAGTGCTACTTAAAGCCTAGCCTTAGCCTACCAGTTACATCATTCAATCCCGTGGCTCAGTTGGCAACGCTGTTGCCTCACATACTGAGTGTCTGTGGTTTGATCCCCGGCATGGGTGAAAATGCTGGGCATGTTTCCTTACACCTAATGTCCCTGTTCATCTAAATGTAAATAGGTACCTGGGTGTTAGACGACTGGTGTGAATCACATCCTGTGACAAGACTGAAAGGTTTTCCAAATGTACACATGTTACAATGTATGATAATTGTACTTATGTGGTCTTGTACCTAAATAATCTTACCCAATGTAAATAAGACAGACAGTCCTCGGTGACGCAAAGACTTTATTTAGTTATTCAGGGTGGCTAACCCGTCGGGTTAAAAATCCGAATAAGTCTTATTGTATTGGCTAGTGGCCTAGTAGGCGAAAGGTGGAAAAAGACATTTATGTACAGTTCAGGACATATATTAAAGGAAACGTTTCGCCCCTGGTGGCTTCTTCAGTCCTAATACAGAGATAACTAAGAAAATGTGTATATATAGTGGCAGTAGTCAGGTGAAATGTCGCGTGGGTAGTACTAGTAGTGGTGATGGTGATGGTAGTAGTAGCAGTAGTAGTAGTAGTAGTAGTGGTAGTAATTGTGGAGAGACGGTTTGGGCTGGAGAAGGACGTGTCGACATCATGTTACAGCGGTCTCCAAAATTGGTAATATCCTGTTGATTAGCTATTTGGAGATAGTGTAACTACCGAATTTTTGGTGGATAATGTTACTGACAGCAATTATGGTAGCTTCTATGCACTTTCTCCATCTTAAATCGTCTTCCTTAATTACTAGTTTAGCCTCACTGAATTTCATGAGGTGTCTAACATCGTCCCTATGTTGAACACACGCGTTTTTAAGGTCATAATTTCTGCAAGCATTTTTGTATTAAGAAAGACGATTTAAGATGGAGGAAGTGCATATAAGCTGCCATAATTGCGGTCAGTAACACTATCCATCAAAAATCCGGAAGTTTTTTTTTTTTTTTAAATTTTATTGAGTATAAAGCATAATATACAAAAGACTGTCACACATCACGTGTACATACAGTAAGAATCCAAGGAACATACAAAGACCATACAAATGAATACAGTCGTCTACCGACTTGTCCCACAAATCCAAGACCCATGGAACTCAAGACTTTATATACATTTTATAACATTATATAACATTAAACACAACAGCCATGGTCCATACTAGAGATGACACAAAACCTTAGCAAAACCATATTTTGCGTCGACTACAATATTAATAAAACCCCTACTTATTAATAAAACCCTACTTCCAATACATTATATTATAATCTAACCGCCTCCCGAAAGGCGAACCCAAAAGTAAGGCTTATTGTTTCAAAACATTAACACAAAGTTCTTAGTGAAGGAACATAGTTTTCATACATAGCATTAATTATGTAAAATTTAATGATAAGAGCTCCATAATACCTGCTTTCACTTAGCAATAGTAAGACCCAATTTTAAGTACAATCATAAGTACATGAACAGCACAAGAGGCAATAACCATGAACAACACAGGAGACTGAACCATTACATAGCACATAACACTACGTAAAATCCTTGGGGAAAACCCAGAACAAACAACACATATAAACATTTTTATTTTATTTTTTTAATATATAATTAACTTAACAAAATTTAAAACAAAAACACTGGCACACAATATACAATACTTCAAGCTGGGTAAGAACTAAATGTACAGAATGTGATTCACACGCCCTTACACAAGTGCATATAAAACAAACATTTATATATGCAACCACAAGAGTATATGCTTTAACATAAAAGGAACAATAAAATGAAAACCCCGACCTTTATCTTTCCTTTTTTTTTTCTTTTCCTTTGACCTTTTCTCCAACAATACACGCAGTAAAACCCATAACTCGTGACGTTAACCCATAAAGTGAACTGTATTACCTAAATGAACCCCAAAAGTACAAGAACATCAAAACTTGATCACACACCAAAGAATTACACAACAGCGAATTTTAGTCTATAAATCTGTGTTTTCGCCAAAACTCTGTACAATCTTTTATCAAACAACATACAATATGTCATGTTACAACCAATAACTCCAAACCCTGTGCCAGAAAACCCTGGTACAGAAATACACACCTCCAAGCAATGAGCTTTATGCAAATAAGGACTTCAGTACACCACAGAATACCGTGACCGCAGTCTACGGGTTCCACTATACCAGATTTCATTACAACCCTATTCCTAAGATATACAGGACAGGCGTTGCAGACCAAGAGTCTTGCAACCCCTCCCCCAGGGCAAACCATTCGCTCTTGCACCGCCATAATACAACCCTATATGCTTAAAGGTAACCAAAGGAAAAAGAGACTAATAAACACACACATACCCCTCACAAACCACTGCAACCAACTCTATGCTCTGAGTCATCCGTCATCCCCTGTCCCAAAATTTAGGACAAAGTCCCCCGTTTACCCTCCCCCGAAGTAACCCTCCCCTTCCCATTTTAAATAGCATGCATAATTTTTTTTTTCCTCCAAGAACCCTACCCCCGCCCACAAGAAGAAACATTCACCAGAGACCACACAATACGTATCGATAGTCAAGCCCCCTTCCAACCCAAACCTACCCCAAAAGATCCCCAATCCTCAACTCCCTGTATGGTTGATTAAAAGTGGTAACCCATGGCCTCTCATACGCCAATCGATTTCTGCACTTCGTCCTATAAACACATGCCGAAAGAGCCCTAACCCTTTCCCCTGCTCCCAAATCCTGGAATCTCCATGATCCACACACAAAGTCCACAAGGCAATACATGAGACTTCTTCGCATCCTATCATTAATTCCCCTGAGGTCCAAAAACATAGCTCTCAAATTCGAGATACCCCCTCCCACCAAAAGGCAAAGCGCCCTCCCAACTCACTCCCTCACTGGCCCCAAAGATTCACAAAAATATACCTCGTGCAGCGTGGTATCTAGATCCCCACATCTTACACACGCACCATCTCTCAATAAACCCATTCTCAATAAAGACGCCTTAGATGCCACGGAACCATGTAAAAACCTATACATGAACTTCCGATCCCTTGACCTCAGCCACAACCCCTTTAACCATCCCCCAGATCTCAGCCAATCCATACATGGGATAAATAGACTCACAGTCTATCACTGGGTGAGTTCCCCCCAGACTACCCAGCCTACCAACCGAGAGGTTCTGCGGTTGTGTCATCACCATCAAACTCCTCAGGATATCCTTACAATATACCAGAGCCCTGTCCTCCCACCATTCGCTCATCTCCCGAAGTACCCCCCAACCCTCCTCCCTTTCCTACCCAAGCCTCTTCTTCTCACCAGACATCTTCTGAGATACAATCACAACAGTCTGCGTTCTAACCAGATAAATCCCAAACCCCCAAATTCACCCTGTTGCACACAACATCACGCCCTAACCAATGCCTCCCAAATGCCCACACATACTTAAAAACCATCCGTTCCAAAACATCCACGTCTGCCAGCAACAAAGGGAATATGGTGGCTACATACCACAGCTTACTATAAACCATACTATTCACTACTATCACTCTCTGCCAAAAGGTCAGTTCCTTCGCTCTCCATACCTGCAGCAGATCCATCGCCCCCTGCACTACCCTACGTGAATTCATTTCTCTTACCAGTCGACGGTCCTTCGTAAATTCCACCCCACATATCTTAACGCTTTCTACGACGTGCCAACCCTGACCCCTGCCCAACGTCCCCCCAACCACGTACCTACCTCCAATAATTTTGTCTTGCTATCATTTATTCTCATCCCAGTTGCTCCACAAAACACACGTACGATGCCCCCAACATTTACCAACCCCTGCTCCGAACCCACGAGCACCATGGTATCGTCCACGTACTCCACGATGCCCGTGCGTTCTTCTGACTCTACTACATTCATCCACACCCCTACCTCAGCTAATCTGTAAAATGGGTTCTGTAAACACGCAAATAATATCTGCAAAAGGGGACAACTCTGTCGCAGACCCCTACCCATAGTAACCAATCCCCCCAATCTACCATTCACCTGTACCCTGACACACGCTCCCCCATACATCATCTCTACCCACTTCACAATTTCCTCCCCAAAACCCTGCCTTCTCATTACATTATACAGCACATCCCTTTCCGTGCAACCTCCACCAATGGCCTCTTACTCATCCTCTGTGCAGGCGTAAGAATGTCATCATTATCGGACTGAGTACCTGATATCTTACGGTTTCTGCCACTACATCCATACTCTCATCTCTATCCGACTGATGCACCTCAGCTGCCACTATCTCACTTGTCAAAACCTGTTCAACTGGAAGTGCCCGAGCCGTAGCCTCTACCACTTCAACAGCTTCCACCACAGCAACGCTGTCCTCTCCAGGCAAAACTGGGAGGGGGTCCTCATGATGCCTCTCAACACCTCTTCCAGCGGCAAATCCTCGCCAGGCACAGCACCCATTCCATCCACAATACTCTCACTTAGAGCCACAGGCTCCTGGGGCAGAGTGCAGTACACCTCCCCTACCCCATCAACAATTTCACTCCACAAACGTGGTCCTTGCTCTGCCTGAGGCACCCTCACTGGGCCCTCCCTGGTCCCCTGACCAGCCAGCTCCCTGCGAGCTGCCTCCTGTCTGGGTATCGCACACCTCATGCAATCCGCAGCTACATGGTCATATGCCCCACATAGCCGACATGTCATCCATTGCCCTGGGTGTGTCACATATACCTGATTCCGAAAATCAGCCATCACTACATATGAAGGGATTGGCTTACGAAGCATCATCTTCAGAGAATAAGTCCCTTGTATAGTCCCACCAGGGGTCCCTCACTCCACTTCCCCACATTCACCATATGGATCACTACATATTCGTTGAAAATGCCACTAATGTCCACAGCGTCACACTCGAACGGGACATTCTTGACCTTTATCCATGTATACGTCCTTGATACGTCCTTCAATCGAACTTGCATCGTTGAGTTTATTGTATACACCTGGTCCTGGTGCAGATCAACAAAGCATTCGTAGACTGAGGTTGTTAACAGTTTAACGAAGACTCGGTTGACGCCATTCAGTGCTACGCTGTACAAATCGAAGTGTCAATTTTATACACATCTCATAGAATCGTGGGGAGCATAGCTGCAGCCATAGCCGGATGTATGACCCCCGTCACCATATCAATGCAAACTGTGTTGGAACGTCGTCTGCCGGCAGTCTCCATGACAGTAGTTAAGCAGGTGAAAACAAAGTCACCAGATGGCAGGTTAGTGCACAGCACGCCCTCACCTGACCGAAGCTGGGTGACAACTCACTCCGGCAGTTACAACACTCTCCAAATTGCTAATCAGCAGTATATTACCCATTCTGACTCGTTTTTCTTCAGCCCATTTCACCTGACTACTGTCACATATATACTCGTTTTCTTAGTTATCTCTGTATTAGGACTGAAGAAGCTGTACATAAGTGTCTTTTCCAAATCTTGTCAGTATCACCATACCATCTCCTAGTAGGCAAAGCTCTCGCTTCACACAATGAGGGTCTGGGTTCGATTTCCGGCAAGGATGGAAACATTGGACGTGTTTCCTTACACCTGTTGTCCATGTTAACCCATCAGTAAAATGGGTACCTGGGTGTTAGTCAACTGGTGTGGGTCGCATCCTGGGACAAAATTGAACTAATTTGCTTGAAATGCTCTGCATAACAAGGGGCTTTCTATATAGTGGTATGTCACTGATGTCAGCTAGGCTTTTGGTCAAAGAGTAAATAATTTAATTAAAAACTGGCCATAAGTCTTTTTTATAGTGAGGAGACACATTGCATGTGTCTTGGACCTAACACAGCTCTACTGTCTGTTATCTCATTTTAGTGTACGTGCCTGATGTTAAGTTCCATTTTGGGTTGAGAGCTACCTACTGAATTGGATGGTTCAGAGGAACGACAGTTACATTAGTATTCGTGCCATGGTGGACAACTACCCATTGATGGATGTCAAGTACTGATTATTAGAGCCTATTTAGGGTGGGGGTGTGGCATGTGAAAAGTACTTTATATTCGACGTATGGAAAAATAAACACTTAAGCAGTATAATGTGATCCTTTATTGACAACGTTTCGCCCACGCAGTGGGCTTTATCAAGTCACAAACAGATCTACCTGGGTAAAAAGGTACGTGTGCGAAACGTTGTCAATAAAGGATCACATTATACTGCTTAAGTGTTTATTTTTCCATTGTGTCGGTATTTTATACCATTTATCTTCATATTCGACTTATTTCACGCCCAGACACGCCCTCCTGAGCCAGTAGTTAAGAGTATAGCAGTATAGTCCTTTCACATGCTATTTCATTACTTTTTAACAAATCACTAGAAATTAGCACTTTCCCGACACTACTCAAAACAGCAAGGGTTACACCAATACACAAAGGTGGTGACCCCACAGACGTCAACAACTAGAGGCCAATATCAACCTTACCATTGCTGTCCAAAATCTTCGAGAAACGTACCAAAGTTTATCGTTTATAACTACAAAGCATACTCAACCCCTGCCCTTTTTGAAAAAAAAAGCACTAACGATGCGTCGTAAAATTTATACCTCTTTACACAGCACTGGAAAAAAAGGGAAAATCCTTGGGCTTTTTTGCCCGGAAGCTTTTACACAAAACCATCCTACTCCACAAACAACTTTGGATAAGAGGTCATGCACTTGCATACTTCAAATCCCCCCTTACTAATAGGGATCAGTCTCCGGGTCTCCTGGAGAGTTTGGGGTCAACGCCCCCCCCCGGTGTGGGCCCCTTTTTGGCCGGCCTGATCAACCAGGCTGTTCTGCTGGCCGCACGCAGTCCAACGTAGAACCACAGCCCGGCACAGGTGACTTTGGGGCCTGTCCGTCCTTTGAAGACAGCCAGGGGCTTGGAATCCCTGATGTGGGAGGCATTGAACAATCTTGGGCCCCTCCCTTATTTTTGTCCCCCAAGTGCTAGTGGCACCCCCCCATTGGGGGAATGTTTTTCCCTCCAAAATCTTTTGCTTTTAGGGGTATTTTTTTGCAAGTTTGGGACTAACCCTCGAGAATTTTTCCCTGATATAAAATGTATCTCTCCCGCCTGCGTTCTAAAAGTACAGGTTTGGAACTCCCTTCCCAGTAGTTGGGGGGGTTTATCCCCTTATGCGTGCCGTGAAGGGTTTTCTGCCCTTTTTAAAGGGCAGCAATTTCACCGCCTTAAAATCATTATTTGGCAATATTCCAGCCCCGATAGAACAAAGGGTCTTAAGGTCAAATGTTGGCATCCCTGGTTTTTAAGGTTCTCATTATCCATCCTGTCATTTTTTTACGATCAATTCACTTTTATGGTCCTTTAAGGTGGGTCC
>WNWK01014945.1:0-49508 GCA_009830355.1 Cherax destructor
TGCCCACTTTTTGACAGCCTGTACTCTCCCCCGGGCATTTTGACAGCCGTTCCCCACATGGCCTCTTGCAGCCTGACTCCAAGGGACTTTGACAGCCTGTACCCAGAGGACTTTGCAGCCTGTACTTCCATGGCACTCTTGACATGTACCTCACGGACTTGACAGCCTGTACCCCACATGGCACTTTGACAGCCGTACCCCAGCATGGCCCTTGACAGCCTGTTCTGCTCCCCTTTGACAGCCTGTACCCCAGCATGACACTTGACAGCCTGTATTTTGATGGCACTCTTGACAGCCTGTATCTAAACCCTAACTTTTAAACCCCTTAAAGACATCTTTTACCCCAGCTTATCTTCTTTTCCCCCGTAATTTTTCCCCCTTCCTCCTTCACTTCCTCCTCCTCCTCCTTCCTTTCACCTCCCCACATCCACTATTCATTGCTCCTTTTTGTTCTTTCCTCCTGTGTTGTTACTTTCTTTCATTCTTCCCTTTCATATGTTTTTTCTTTTGTCTCTCTCCCCCTTCTCACACCTCTTTATCACCATCAAAAACCCTTTATTTTAATTTTACTCACAGATTCCATAACATATTTTTGGGTCTTATCTCCTTTTTTGCTTCCCTTTCTTCTCTTTTTCCTTCCACCCTGTCCTCCACCCACTTATTCCGTTCTCCACATGCCATTTAAGTACCCTTTTCTGTTATGTAGTCGTCCTGGGTTGCATCCTGGGAGAGAAGACCAGACAATCCCATCATGTGATAACTCACATGATGAGCTATCTTGGAAGCTCACTCCTGGGCGCTCACTCCTAGAAGCTCATTTCTTGAAGCTCATTCCTCGACGCTCACTCCTGAAGCTCACTCCTGAATCTCACTCCTGGGCGCTCACTTCTGGAAACTCACTCCTGACGTCACTTCTGAAGCTCACCTGACGCTCACTCTGGAAGCTCACCCTGGGCGCTCACTTCTGGAAGCCACCTGACGCTCACTCCTGGAAGCTCACTCCTGACGCTCACTTCTGAAGCTCACTCCCAGACGCTCACTTGGGAAACTCACCCTGGGCGCTCACTCATTTGGAAGCTCACCCTTTTGGGAAACTCACTCCTGACGCTCACTTGGAAGCTCAATTCCTGACGCTTTACTTCTGAAGCTCACCCTGAAGCTCACTCTGGAAGCTCACTCTGACGCTCACTTCTGGAAGCTCACTCCTGGGCGCTCACTCTGGAAGCTCACTCCTGGACTCACTTCTGGAAGCTCACCCTGGACGCTCACTTTGAAGCTCACTCCTGACTTTACTCTGGAAGCCATTTACGCCTACTTGGAAGCTCACTCCTGGGCGATCACTTTTAAGCTCACTCATGGACGCTCACTCCTGACGCTCACTTCTGGAAGCTCACTCCTGGACGATCACTTCTAGAAGCTCACTTCTGAAGCTCACTCATGGACGCTCACTCCTGAAGCTCACTCCTGGAAGCTCACTCTGGGCGCTCACTCCTTGAAGCTCACTTCTGGAAGCTCACTCCTGAAAGCTCACTTCTGGGAAACTCATCCCGGACGCTCACTCCTGGAAGCTCACTCTGAAGCTTTACTCCTGGAAGCTCACTTCTGGAAACTTCATTCCTGGGCGCTCACTCCTGGAAGCTCACTTCTGAAGCTCACTCCTGGAAGATCACTCCTGGAAGCTCACTCCTGGAAGCTCACTCTGGGAAACTCACTCTGAAGCTCACTCCTGGAAGCTCACTCTTGAAGCTCACTCCTGGAAGCTCACTTCTGGAAGCTCACTCTGGAAGCTCACTCCTGGAAGCTCACTTCTTGAAGCTCACGCCTGGAAGCTCACTTCTGAAGCTCACTTGAAGCTCACTCCTGGACACTCACTCCTGGACCTCACTCCTGGAAGCCCACTCCGGAAGCTCACTCTAGCTCATCCTAGAAGCTCACTTCTTGAAGCTCACGCCTGGAAGCTCACTCTGAAGCTCACCTGGGAAACTCACTCCTGGAAGCTCACTTCTGAAACTCACTCCTGAAGCTCACTTCTGGACGCTCACTCCCGGAAACCACTTCTGAAACTCACTCCTGGAAGCTCACTCTCTGAGCTCACCCTGAGCTCACTCCTGGAAGCTCACTCTAGAAGCTCACTCTGAAGCTCACTCCTGAAGCTCACTTCTTGAAGCTCACTCCTGGAGAGCTCACTTGGAAGCTCACTCCTGATCATTCTTGAGCTCACTCCTGGAAGCTCACTCCTGACGCTCACTCCTGGAAGCTCACTCCTGACGCTCACTCCTAGAAGCTCACTCTGAAGCTCATCTGAGTCGTTTGAAGCTCACTTGAAGCTCACTCCTGGAAGCTCACTTCTGGAAGCTCACTCCTGGACGCTCACTCTGAAGCTCACTCCCGGAAGCTCACTTCTGGAAGCTCATCCTGGACGCTCACTCCTGACGCTCACTCCTGAAGCTCACTCCTGAAAACCTCACTCTGAGCTCACGTCCCTTTAAGCTCACTTGAAGCTCACTCCTGAAAGTCACTCTGGAAGCTCACTCCTGACGCTCACCCTGGAAGCTCACTCTGGAAGTTTACTCCTGAAGCTCACTCTGGCTCATTCCTGGAGCTCACTCCCGGAAGCTCACTTGAAGCTCCTCCTGGAAATCACTTCTGGAAGCTCACTCCCGAGTTTCCCTGAAGCTCACTCTGGAAGCTCACTCCCGGGAAACTCACCCTGAAGCTCACCCCCTTCCCTTAAGCTCACTCTGGGCTCACTCCTGGAAGCTCATTTCTGGAAACCTTCCCACTCTGGAAGCCCCCCTTTCCCAGGCCCTTTTCCCCCCCTGGAACTCACTTCTTTAACTCACCCTGGAAAACCCCCAATCCCTGGAAGCTCACTCCAAAAGCTCACTCCTCCTTTGGAAGAAATCACTTCTGGAAACTCACTCCTGGAAGCTCAATCCTGACGCTACTCGAAGCTCACTCCTGAAACTCACTCTGGAAGCTCACTCCTGGAAGCTCACCCTGAAGCTCACTCCTGGAAGCTCACTTGAAGCTCACGCCTGGAAGCTCACTCCTGGACACTCACTCCTGGAAGCTCACTTTTTAACGCTCACTCCTGGGAAACTCACTCCTGGACGCTCATTCCTGGAAGCTCACTTCTTAACGCTCACTCCTGGAAGCTCATTTCTGGAAACTCACTCCTGGAGTGATAACGTCATGCATTAACTAACACAAACACACAATTAGGGGACCTACCTGGATAGGGATCACCTGAGTAAGGGTGACGGGGACCTATCAATAGCTTGGTCCCGCCTCAGCTCAGTGCGGGGACTCAGCTGGTGTGGTGACGGAGAGTAGTATGGGGAGAGTAATAGTGAGCCTATTCACCGGTCCCTGCACTCTCTGCTGGTGCTCGGCTCACTCCCTCTGGCTCACAGCTGTAACAACAATCACAACTGTAACAATCACAGCTTTTTTTTTTTTTTTTTTTTTTTTTTTTTTTTTTTTTTTTTTTTTTTTTTTTTTTTTTTTTTTTTTTTTTTTTTTTTTTTTTTTTTTTTTTTTTTTTTTTTTTTTTTTTTTTTTTTTTTTTTTTTTTTTTTTTTTTTTTTTTTTTTTTTTTTTTTTTTTTTTTTTTTTTTTTTTTTTTTTTTTTTTTTTTTTTTTTTTTTTTTTTTTTTTTTTTTTTTTTTTTTTTTTTTTTTTTTTTTTTTTTTAAAAAAAAAAAAAAAAAAAAAAAAAAAAAAAAAAAAAAAAAAAAAAAAAAAAAAAAAAAAAAAAAAAAAAAAAAAAAAAAAAAAAAAAAAAAAAAAAAAAAAAAAAAAAAAAAAAAAAAAAAAAAAAAAAAAAAAAAAAAAAAAAAAAAAAAAAAAAAAAAAAAAAAAAAAAAAAAAAAAAAAAAAAAAAAAAAAAAAAAAAAAAAAAAAAAAAAAAAAAAAAAAAAAAAAAAAAAAAAAAAAAAAAAAAAAAAAAAAAAAAAAAAAAAAAAAAAAAAAAAAAAAAAAAAAAAAAAAAAAAAAAAAAAAAAAAAAAAAAAAAAAAAAAAAAAAAAAAAAAAAAAAAAAAAAAAAAAAAAAAAAAAAAAAAAAAAAAAAAAAAAAAAAAAAAAATCAAGCTGTAACAACAGGGAAAAAAAGTTGTAAAACAACCTTTTAACAACAATAACAGTTTTAACAACAATCCCCAGTTGCAAAAAAATCAAGCTGTAACAACAATCATAGTTGTAACAACAATCACAGCTGTAACAACAATCATAGTTGTAACAACAATCACAGCTGTAACAACAATCACAGTTGTAATAACAACTATTTTAATATCAAGCTGTAAAAAATAAGTTATAACAACAATAAACTGTAACAACAATCACAGTTGCAACAACAATCATAGCTGTAACAACAAACACAGCTGTAAAAATAACAGCTGTAAAACAATCACAGTTGTAACAACAATCACAGTTCTAACAACAATCACAGTTGTAACAACAATCACAGCTGTAAAAAATCAAGTTGTAACAACAATCACAGCTGTAACAAATACACCTGTAACAACAATCACAGTGTAACAACAATGTTTCAGTGTTAATGTTGGTGTGGGTGTTTCTGTGAAGTTGGTGTGATGTTTTCAGGTTAATGTTTGGGGTGGATGTTTCCTTTTTTTTTAGTGTTAATGTTGGTGGGATGTTTCAGGAAGTTTTCAGTGTTAAGTTTTCAGGTTAACCGGTTTTTTTGAATGTTTTTAGGTTAATGTTGGTGTGATGTTTTCCGGGTTAAAGTTTTCAGTGAAGTTGCTGTGAATGTTTTCAGGTTAAGTTGGTGTGGATGTTTGGTTAAATTTTCAGGTTAATGTTGGTGTGGATGTTTTCAGTGTTAATGTTGCTGTGAATTTTCTCAGTGTTAATGTTGGGTGGATGTTTTCCTGTTAAGTTTTCAGTGTTAATGTTGTGTGAATGTTTCTCAGGTTAATGTTGGGGGATGTTTTCGGTTAATGTTGGTGGGATGTTTTTCAGGTTAATGTTGGTGTGGATGTTTCAGTGTGAATGTTTGCATGTTTTTCAGTGTGAATGTTGGGTGGATGTTTTCAGTGTTAATGTTGGTGTGGGGTTTTCAGGTTAATGTTGGGTGGATGTTTTTCAGTGTGAATGTTGGTGAATGCTCAGTGTTAATGTTGGTGTGGATGTTTCTCAGTGTTAATGTTGGTGTGGATGTTTCAGTGTTAATGTTGGGGTGGATGTTTCTCAGTGTTAATGTTTCTCAGTGTTTATGTTGCTGTGAATGTTTCTCAGTGTTAATGTTGCTGTGGGAAAGTTTCTCAGTGTTAATGTTGGTGTGGGTGTTTCTCAGGGGAATGTTGGTGTGGATGTTTTCAGGGGAATGTTGGTGGGATGTTTCCAGTGTTAATGTTGGGGTGGATGTTTTCAGTGTTAATGTTGGTGTGGATGTTTCTCAGTGTGAATGTTGATGTGAATGTTTCTCATGTTAATGTTGGTGTGGATGTTTCAGTGTTAATGTTGGTGTGGGTGTTTCAGTGTTAATGTTGGTGTGGATATTTCAGTGTTAATGTTTTCAGTGTAAATGTTTCTGTATATGTTTCAGGGGAATGTTGGTGTGGATGTTTCTCAGTCGTTAATGTTGGTGTGATGTTTCAGTGTTAATGTTGGTGTGGATGTTTTCAGTGTGAATGTTGGTGTGGATGTTCCCTCAGTGTTAATGTTGGTGTGGATGTTTCAGTGTTAATGTTGGTGTGGATGTTTCCAGATGTTCAGTGTTAATGTTTCAGTGTTAATGTTGCTGTGAATGTTTTCAAAATGTTAATGTTGGTGTGGATGTTTCTCCGTGTTAATGTTTTCAGTGTTAATGTTGGTGTGGATGTTTCTCAGTGTTAATGTTGCCGGGAAAGTTTCTCAGTGTTAATGTTGGTGTGGATGTTTCTCCGTGTTAATGTTTCAAAAGGTTTAATTTTCTGTGAATGTTTCAGTGTTAATGTTGGAGTGGATGTTTCTCAGTGTTAATGTTGGTGTGGATGTTTCTCAGTGTTAATGTTGGTGTGGGTGTTTCAGTGTTAATGTTGGTGTGGATGTTTCAGTGTGAATGTTGGGTGGGTGTTTCTCAGTGTGAATGTTGGTGGATGTTTCCCCTGCGTTAATGTTGGTGTGGATGTTTTCAGTGTTAATATTGGTGGATGTTTCAGTGTGAATGTTGGTGTGGGAAAGTTTCCAGTGTTAATGTTGGTGTGGATGTTTCAGTGTTAATGTTTGTGGATGTTTCCCAGTGTTAATGTTGGTGGATGTTTTCAGGTTAATGTTTTCAGCGTTTATGTTGCTGTGAATGTTTCTAGTGTTAATGTTGCTGTGAATGTTTCTCAGTGTTAATGTTGGTGTGAATGTTTCTCAGTGTTAATGTTGGTGTGAATGTTTCTCAGTGTTAATGTTGCTGTGAATGTTTCTCAGTGTGAATGGTGATGTTTTCAGTGTTAATGTTGGTGTGATGTTTCTCAGTGTTAATGTTGGTGTGGATGTTTCTCAGTGTTAATGTTGGTGTGGATGTTTCTCAGTGTTAATGTTAGTGTGGATGTTTCTCAGTGTTAATGTTTCTCAGTGTTTATGTTGCTGTGAATGTTTCTCAGTGTTAATGTTGCTGTGAATGTTTCTCAGTGTTAATGTTGGGGTGGATGTTTCTCAGTGTGAATGTTGTGTGGATGCTCAGTGTGAATGTTGGTGTGGATGTTTCTCAGTGTTAATGTTGGTGTGGATGTTTCAGTGTTAATGTTGGTGTGATGTTTTCAGTGTGAATGTTTCTCAGTGTTAATGTTGGTGTGGATGTTTCTCAGTGTTAATGTTGGGTGTGATGTTTCTCAGTGTTAATGTTGGTGTGGATATTTCTCAGTGTTAATGTTTCTCAGTGTAAATGTTGCTGTGGATGTTTCTCAGTGTGAATGTTGGTGTGGATGTTTCTAGTGTTAATGTTGGTGTGGATGTTTCTCAGTGTTAATGTTGGTGTGGATGTTTCTCAGTGAATGTTGGTGTAGATGTTCCTCAGTGTTAATGTTGGTGGATGTTTCTCAGTGTTAATGTTGGTGTGGATGTTTCTGCTATGTTAATGTTGCTGTGAATGTTTCAGTGTTAGTGATGCTGTGAATGTTTCAGTGTTAATGTTGGTGTGGATGTTTCCCCCCCCCCCCCCCCCCCCCCCCCCCCCCCCCCCTTTTTTTTTTTTTTTTTTTTTTTTTTTTTTTTTTTTTTTTTTTTTTTTTTTTTTTTTTTTTTTTTTTTTTTTTTTTTTTTTTTTTTTTTTTTTTTTTTTTTTTTTTTTTTTTTTTTTTTTTTTTTTTTTTTTTTTTTTTTTTTTTTTTTTTTTTTTTTTTTTTTTTTTTTTTTTTTTTCCCGATAGTGTTCCTTCCAGTTGACAGTAAGCCTTTGCAGAGTAAAGTGTCGTGTGTCAAATAATTCTTACCTGAGTAAGAGATAGTGAGAGCCGTTCTCCTTGCTCATACTTTGTGTCTTTTTAGCTAACTATTTCAACCGGGGGGAGATCCATCCACTCCACCGAGTCTGTTCATTCCCTTCAGTAGGAAAGTGATCATAAGTTGTGAGCTAAAGATAGAAAATTAGAAAATCCAGTTTAGAACCGAATTATTGACTGTGTTTTGTTATTAGATTTCCAGTATCTAGCAAGATGTTGCAAATTGAAATTGTTATATATATAATGTTTATATCTAGATCCATTAACATTCTCTTAAGTACTGTTAACTCAAGAAGTGCGAGAGTAAGATTAATCTTGATCAGTTCCAAGTTATAATGTGTTTGCTATTGTATAGATTCACCCAGTACCACCTGTCTGTTCAGTCTATAGAGTTGTATAGTATGCCGAGACGTCATACGATAACATGGCCGAGCTGTCGTATCAGTATCATATGTACACTTGTGTAGTGTACCAGCATTCAGCATTCATCCCACTTATACAGCTGGTCCCTTTGCGTGTGACGTCACGATACCCGCTGACGTCAGAGGCTCAGCGCATGTGCATAGCCTCACATAGGCGTACCCTCTCACTAGCGACAGACCTAAGAACTGGACAGACGTGGCTGGACTCTCTCCTACTCTTATCGTAAATATACCGTAACCAGTAACCATCCTACAAGGAGTGTCTATGTCTACCTAAATATCTCTCCCAAGACCCACACAACACAACAATCATAGTTGTAACGACAATCACAGCTGCAACAACAATCACAGTTGTAACGACAATCACAGCTGCAACAACAATCACAGTTGTAACAACAATCACAGTTGTAACAACAATCATAATTGTAACAACAATCAAAACTGTAACAATCAAAACTGTAACAACAATCACAGTTGTAACATCACAGCTGTAACAACAATCACAGTTGTAACAACAATCTTAGTTGTAACAACAATCACAGCTGTAATAACAATCACGGTTGTAACAACAATCACAGCTGCAACAACAATCACAGTTGTAAAAACAATCACAGTTGTAACAACAATCACAGTTGTAACAACAATCACAGTTGTAACAACACCCACAGTTGTAACAACAATCATAGTTGTAACAACAATCACAGATATAACAATCACAGTTGTAACAATCACAGCTGTAACAACAATCACAGTTGTAACAATCACAGTTGTAACAACAATCACAGCTGTAACAACAATCACAGCTGTAACAACAATCACAGTTGTAACAACAATCACAGCTGTAACAACAATCATAGTTGTAACAACAATCACAGTTGTAACAACAATCACAGTTGTAATAACAATCATAGTTGTAACAACAACCACAGTTGCAACAACAATCACAGCTGTAACAACAATCATAGTTGTAACATCACAGTTGTAACAACAATCACAGTTGTAACAACAATCATAATTGTAACAACAATCAAAGCTGTAACAACAATCACAGTTGTAACATCACAGCTGTAACAACAATCACAGTTGTAACAACAATCATAGTTGTAACAACAATCACAGCTGTAATAACAATCACGGATGTAACAACAATCACAGCTGCAACAACAATCACAGTTGTAACAACAATCACAGTTGTAACAATCACAGTTGTAACAACAATCACAGTTGTAACAACAATCATAGTTGTAACAACAATCACAGATTTAACAATCACAGTTGTAACAACAATCACAGCTGTAACAACAATCACAGTTGTAACAACAATCACAGTTGTAACAACAATCACAGCTGTAACAACAATCATAGTTGTAACAACAATCACAGTTGTAACAACAATCACAGTTGTAATAACAATCATAGTTGTAACAACAATCACAGTTGTAACAACAATCACAGCTGTAACAACAATCATAGTTGTAACAACAATCATAATTGAAACAACAATCACAGCTGTAACAACAATCACAGTTGTAACAACAATCACAGCTGTAACAACAATCACAGTTGTAACAACATAGTTGTAACAACAATCACAGCTGTAACAACAATCACAGTTGTAACAACAATCACAGCTGTAACAACAATCACAGTTGTAATAACAATCACAGCTGTAACAACAATTGCAGTTGTAAACAATCAAAGTTGTAACAATCACAGTTGTAACAACAATCACAGTTGTAATAACAATCATAGTTGTAACAACAATCACAGTTGTAACAACAATCACAGCTGTAACAACAATCATAGTTGTAACATCACAGTTGTAACAACAATCATAATTGAAACAACAATCACAGCTGTAACAACAATCACAGTTGTAACAACAATCACAGCTGTAACAACAATCACAGTTGTAACAACATAGTTGTAACAACAATCACAGCTGTAACAACAATCACAGTTGTAACAACAATCACAGCTGTAACAACAATCACAGTTGTAATAACAATCACAGCTGTAACAACAATTGCAGTTGTAACAACAATCATAGTTGTAACAACAATCAAAGTTGTAACAACACAGTTGTAACAACAATCACAGCTGTACCAACAATGATAGTTGTAACAACAATCACAGCTGTAACAACAATCACAGTTGTAACAACAATCACAGCTGTAACAATCATGGTTGTAACAACAATCATAGTTGTAACAACAATCACAGTTGTAACAACAATAACAGTTTTAACAACAATCACAGTTGCAATAACAATCACAGCTGTAACAACAATCATAGTTGTAACAACAATCACAGCTGTAACAACAATCATAGTTGTAACAACAATCACAGCTGTAACAACAATCACAGTTGTAATAACAATCACATTTGTAACATCACAGCTGTAAAACAATCACAGTTATAACAATCACATCTGTAACAACAATCACAGTTGCAACAACAATCATAGCTGTAACAACAAACACAGCTGTAACAATAACAGTTGTAACAACAATCACAGTTGTAACAACAATCACAGTTCTAACAACAATCACAGTTGTAACAACAATCACAGCTGTAAAAACAATCACAGTTGTAACAACAATCACAGCTGTAACAACAGTCACACCTGTAACAACAATCACAGTTGTAACAACAATGTTTCTCAGTGTTAATGTTGGTGTGGATGTTTCTCAGTGTTAATGTTGGTGTGGATGTTTCTCAGTGTTAATGTTGGTGTGGATGTTTCTCAGTGTTAATGTTGGTGTGGATGTTTCTCAGTGTTAATGTTTCTCAGTGTTAATGTTTCTCAGTGTTAATGTTGCTGTGAATGTTTCTCAGTGTTAATGTTGGTGTGGATGTTTCTCCGTGTTAATGTTTCTCAGTGTTAATGTTGCTGTGAATGTTTCTCAGTGTTAATGTTGGTGTGGATGTTTCTCCGTGTTAATATTTCTCAGTGTTAATGTTGGTGTGGATGTTTCTCAGTGTTAATGTTGCTGTGAATGTTTCTCAGTGTTAATGTTGGTGTGGATGTTTCTCCGTGTTAATGTTTCTCAGTGTTAATGTTGCTGTGAATGTTTCTCAGTGTTAATGTTGGAGTGGATGTTTCTCAGTGTTAATGTTGGTGTGGATGTTTCTCAGTGTTAATGTTGGTGTGGATGTTTCTCAGTGTGAATGTTGGTGTGGATGTTTCTCAGTGTGAATGTTGGTGTGGATGTTTCTCAGTGTTAATGTTGGTGTGGATGTTTCTCAGTGTTAATGTTGGTGTGGATGTTTCTCAGTGTGAATGTTGGTGTGAATGTTTCTCAGTGTTAATGTTGGTGTGGATGTTTCTCAGTGTTAATGTTGGTGTGGATGTTTCTCAGTGTTAATGTTGGTGTGGATGTTTCTCAGTGTTAATGTTTCTCAGTGTTTATGTTGCTGTGAATGTTTCTCAGTGTTAATGTTGCTGTGAATGTTTCTCAGTGTTAATGTTGGTGTGGATGTTTCTCAGTGTGAATGTTGGTGTGGATGTTTCTCAGTGTGAATGTTGGTGTGGATGTTTCTCAGTGTTAATGTTGGTGTGGATGTTTCTCAGTGTTAATGTTGGTGTGTATGTTTTTCAGTGTGAATGTTTCTCAGTGTTAATGTTGGTGTGGATGTTTCTCAGTGTTAATGTTGGTGTGGATGTTTCTCAGTGTTAATGTTGGTGTGGATATTTCTCAGTGTTAATGTTTCTCAGTGTAAATGTTGCTGTGGATGTTTCTCAGTGTGAATGTTGGTGTGGATGTTTCTCAGTGTTAATGTTGGTGTGGATGTTTCTCAGTGTTAATGTTGGTGTGGATGTTTCTCAGTGTGAATGTTGGTGTAGATGTTCCTCAGTGTTAATGTTGGTGTGGATGTTTCTCAGTGTTAATGTTGGTGTGGATGTTTCTCAGTGTTAATGTTTCTCAGTGTTAATGTTGCTGTGAATGTTTCTCAGTGTTAGTGATGCTGTGAATGTTTCTCAGTGTTAATGTTGGTGTGGATGTTTCTCAGTGTGAATGTTGGTGTGAATGTTTCTCAGTGTTAATGTTGGTGTGGATGTTTCTCAGTGTTAATGTTGGTGTGGATGTTTCTCAGTGTGAATGTTGGTGTGGATGTTTCTCAGTGTTAATGTTGGTGTTAATGTTTCTCAGTGTTAATGTTGGTGTGGATGTTTCTCAGTGTTAATTTTTCTGTGTGAATGTTGATGTGGATGTTTCTCAGTGTGAATGTTGGTGTGGATGTTTCTCAGTGTGAATGTTGGTGTGGATGTTTCTCAGTGTGAATGTTGGTGTGGATGTTTCACAGTGTTAATGTTGGTGTGGATGTTTCTCAGTGTTAATGTTGGTGTGGATGTTTCAGTGTGAATGTTAGTGTGGATGTTTATCAGTGTTAATTTTTCTGTGTGAATGTTGATGTGAATGTTTCTCAGTGTGAATGTTGGTGTGGATGTTTCTCAGTGTGAATGTTGGTGTGGATGTTTCTCAGTGTGAATGTTGGTGTGGATGTTTCACAGTGTTAATGTTGGTGTGGATGTTTCTCAGTGTGAATGTTGGTGTGGATGTTTCTATGTGTGAATGTTGGTGTGGATGTTTCTCAGTGTGAATGTTAGTGTGGATGTTCCTCAGTGTTAATGTTGGTGTTGATGTTTCTCAGTGTTAATGTTGGTGTGGATGTTTCTCAGTGTTAATGTTGGTGTGGATGTTTCTCAGTGTGAATGTTGGTGTGAATGTTTCTCAGTGTTAATGTTGGTGTGGATGTTTCTCAGTGTGAATGTTGGTGTGGATGTTTCTCAGTGTTAATGTTGGTGTGGATGTTTCTCAGTGTTAATGTTTCTCAGTGTTAATGTTGCTGTGAATGTTTCTCTGTGTTAATGTTGGTGTGGATGTTTCTCAGTGTTAATGTTGCTGTGGATGTTTCTCAGTGTTAATGTTGGTGTGGATGTTTCTCAGTGTTAACAGTGTTAATGTTGCTGTGAATGTTTCTCTGTGTTAATGTTGGTGTGGATGTTTCTCAGTGTGAATGTTTCTCAGTGTGAATGTTGGTGTGGATGTTTCTTAGTGATAATGTTGGTGTGGATGTTTCTCAGTGTGAATGTTGGTGTGGATGTTTCTTAGCGTTAATGTTGCTGTGGATGTTTCTCACTTTCACATACACACATAGGAATGGATAAGGTGGATAGAGACAAGATGTTCCAGAGAGGGGACACAGAAACAAGGGGTCACAATTAGAAGTTGAAGACTCAGATGAGTCAAAGGTATGTTAGGAAGTATTTCTTCAGTCATAGAGTTGTCAGGCAGGAAGTGGAATAGTCTAGCAAGTGATGTAGTGGAGGCAGGAACCATACATAGTTTTAAGATCAGGTATGACAAAGCTCATGGAGCTGGGATAGAGAGGAATTGTAGCGATTAGTGAAGAGGCAGGGCCAGGAGCTATGTATCGACCCCTGCAATTACAAATAGGTGAGTACAAACACAAAGTCAATTTCATTAAGATAAAAGTCAACTAACAAATTCGTGAAGACTTTGAAGTTAAGGATAAGAACCGACAAATATTTATCAGGAGATTAATCTACGTCGACCAAGAACTCTACACCAAGAGTTGTTACTTGAAGTAACTCACTCTTGAACTCTCGAAGTTCCTCTCATGTTTTCTGAGGTGTGGGCTCCATGCTGGTGCTGCAGACTCCAGGATACGATGTATAAAGAGCCTGGAATGACTCTTTGAGGGATTCCTGAAGGTCATTATCAGATATGTGGGTGTGTGTGTGTGTGTGTGTGTGTACTCACCTAGTTGTACTCACCTATTTGAGGTTGCAGGGGTCGATTCATAGCTCCTGGCCCCGCCTCTTCACTGGCAGCTACTGGGTCACTCTCCCTGCGCCATGAGCTTTATCATACCTCTTCTTAAAGCTATGTATGGAACCTGCCTCCACTACATCGCTTCCCAAACTATTTCCACTTCCCGACCACTCTGTGACTGAAGAAATACTTCCTAACATCCCTGTGATTCATCTGAGTCTTAAACTTCCAACTGTGTCCCCTTGTTGTTGTGTCCCATCTCTTAAACATTCTGTCTTTGTCCACCTTGTCAATTCCTCTCAGTATTTTATATGTCGTTATCAAGTCCCCCCTATCTCTCCTGTCCTCCAGTGTCGTCAGGTCGATTTCCCTTAACCTCCCCTTAGCTCCGGGACTAGTCTTGTTGCAAACCTTTGCACTTTCTCTAGTTTCTTTATGTGCTTGGCTATGTGTGGGTTCCAAACTGGTGCTGCATACTCCAGTATGGGCCTAACGTACACAGTGTACAGGGTCCTGAACGATTCTTTATTAAGATATCAAAATGCTGTTCTTATGATTGCTAGGCGCCCGTATGCTGCAGCAGTTAATTGGTTGATGTGCGCCTCAGGAGATGTGCCTGGTGTTATACTCACCCCAAGATCTTTTTCCTTGATTGAGGTTTGTAGTCTCTGGCCCCCTAGACTATACTCCGTCTGCAGTCTTCTTTACCCTTCCCCAATCTTCATGACTTTGCACTTAATGGGGTTGAACTCCAGGAGCCAGTTGCTGGACCAGGCCTGCAGTCTGTCCAGATCCCTTTGTAGTTCTGCCTGGTCCTCGTCCGATTGAATTCTTCACATCAACTTCACATCATCTGCAAACAGGGACACTTCGGAGGCTATTCCTTCGGTCATGTTGTTCACAAATACCAGAAACAGCACCGGTCCTAGGACTGACCCCTGTGGAACCCCACTCGTCACCGGCGCCCACTCTGACACCTCGCCACGTACCATGACTCGTTGCTGTCTTCCTGACAGGTATTCCCTAATCCATTGGAGTGCCTTCTCTGTTATCCCTGCCTGGTCCTCCAGCTTTTGCACTAATCTCTTGTGTGGAACTGTGTCAAACGCCTTCTTACAGTCCAAGAAAATGCAATCTACCCACCCCTCTCTCTCTTGTCTTACTGCTGTCACCCTGTCATAGAACTCCAGAATGTTTGTGACACAGGATTTCTTGTCCCTGAAACCGTGTTGGCCGTCATTGATAAGCTCATTCCTTTCTAGGTGTTCCACCACTCTTCTGATAATCTTCTCCATGACCTTGCATACTATACATGTCAGTGACACTGGTCTGTAGTTTAGTGCTACGTTTCTGTCTCCTTTTTTAAAAATTGGGGCTACATTTGCTGTCTTCAATACCTCAGGCAGTCTCCCTGTTTCGATAGATGTGTTGAATATTGTTGTTAGAGGTACACATAGCGCCTCTGCTCCCTCTCTCAGGACCCATGGAGAGATGTTGTTAGGCCCCATCGCCTTTGAGGTATCTAGCTCACTCAGCAGCCTCTTCACTTCTTCCTCGGTTGCATGTATGATGTCCAGCACTTGGTGGTGTACCCCACCTCTCCGTCTTTTTGGAGTCCCTTCTGTCTCCTTTGTGAACTCTTCTTTTTATCTCATGTTGAGTTCCTCACATACTTCGCGGTCGTTTCTTGTGATTTCTCCTCCTTCCTTTCTTAGCCTGATCACCTGGTCCTTGACTGTTGTTCTCCTCCTGATGTGGCTGTACAACAGCTTTGGGTCAGATTTGGCTTTCCCTGCTATGTCATTTTCATATTGTCGTTGGGCCTCCCTTCTTACCTGTGCATATTCATTTCTGGCTTTACGACTGTGTGTGTGTGTGTGTGTGTGTGTGTGTGTGTGTGTGTGTGTGTGTGTGTGTGTGTGTGTGTGTGTGTGTGTGTGTGTTTGTGTGTGTGTGTGGAGAGACAAAACTGACCATTAAAGTGAATGTGTTGCGTCTCTTACGTTGTTACATGAGATAATGCAATTAAAGCATGTTGCTAGTGGGTTGGGTGGGTGAGTGTGCAGAGGGTTGGATGGGTCACATAGGCAGTAGACACGCGTAGACGAAATTAGACAATAATATCATCAGTGTAAACAATAATAATAGAGTAAACAATATCATCAAAATAATATCTAAGTAAACAATAATATCATAAAAGTAAACAACAATATCACCAAAGTAAACAATAACATCATCAAAGTAAACAATTATATGAAAGTAAACCATAATATAATCAAAGTAAACAACAATATCACCAAAGTAAACAATAACATCATCAAAATAAACAATAACATCATCAAAGTAAACAATAACATCATCAAAGTAAACAATATCACCAAAGTAAACAATAACATCAAAGTAAACAATAAAAGAGTAATCAAGTTTTAATTCCTCTCTTAAGAGTCATTCCTCGCCCTCTTCACCACATTCCTCTGCTCTTCATTCCTCGCCCTCTCCTCTTCTTTCCTCGCGTCTTCTTCCTCGTTATCTCCTCTTCCTCTTTCCCCTATCATCATGGCAACAAATTAATTTCTTTCTCCTCTACTCTCTCCTAATTGCTTTAAGATTAGTTCCATTATTACCTGACTCACTAGACCCGGGTACACAGGGCTGTCAGACCACGGTCAGGGCTGTCAGACCACGGTCAGGGCTCTCAGACCACGGTCAGGGCTCTCAAACCACGGTCAGGGCTGTCAGACCACAGTCAGGGCTGTCAGACCACAGTTAGGGTTCTCAGATCACAGTCAGGCCTGTCAGACCACAGTCAGGGCTCTCAGACCAGTCAGGGCTGTCAGACCACAGTCAAGGCTGTCAGACCACAGTCAAGGCTGTCAGACCACAGTCAGGGCTGTCGGACCACAGTCAAGGCTGTTAGAGCTACAAGAATAGCTTCCTCTTGTTTCTGTTAGAGCTACAAGAAAAGCTTTCTCTTGTTTCTGTTAGAGCTGCTACACCTGCTTCCTTTGTGTTTGTGTGTGATGATCAGCAGCAGCCTCACTCGTCACCTTAACTAGGTGACCTTAACTACAAGCAACAACAACAACAACATCATCATCATTCAGTGTAGACGGAGACTATCAAATTGTATTTGACTGTATGAGTGGGAGGCAACGTGGGAAGGAGACAGAAGGAAGAAGAACGTGAGAGGGACGTGGGAAGGAGGGAGATAAGGGAGTGGGAGGGACATTAAAGATATTCCCGCTCCCAGTTAAAGTTATATTGGTACTTTAAGTCAAGGTCCCTGAGCAACATCACAACAACCTTCCTCCTTGACTAGCAAAGGGACGTAGGGGAGCTTAGGGATTGTGGGCCCCAGACAGATACTTATCAAGGGAGGGGAGGAAGTAGTGTGGTGTCAAAGAGCACTTCCACCCGGGGGAGATGACTTCTTTCTCACCTGGGGAGACGACTCGTTACTCACCTGGGGAGACTGGTGACTTGTCGGAGCCGTGGTCGTCGGAGCTGGCGGCACCGGCGGAGTCTTGAGAGTCGAAACGGAAGGGCGATGGTGAAACGCTACGAGACCTGGGGTTGGGGCTGCCAGGGACACACATATCAGAATTATGTTGCTAGCAAACATGACATGTGAGAGTATGAGAGATATTATGTAGTATACACTGAGGACCTACCTGAAGGAAGTCTTACCTGAGAGGGACCATGGTGACGTCAGGGTCATGTGGGGCACACTCACTGGCTGTCTTCCTCAGTCTCCGCTGAGTCTCGTCTTCAGAGCTAGTGTCAGTATCCACGTCAGGACTCCCTCCACCTGCTGCAGGAGAGATACACGTCAACACAACGGACTAGCCTCCACCTGTTGCAGGTGACACACACGTTAACACAACAGGACTAGCCTCCACCTGTTGCAGGTGACACACACGTCAACACAACGGACTAGCCTCCACCTGTTCCAGGAGAGATACACGTCAACACAACAGGACTAGCCTCCACCTGCTGCAGGTGACACACACGTCAACACAACAGGACTAGCCTCCACCTGTTGCAGGTGACACACACGTCAACACAACATGACTAGCCTCCACCTGTTGCAGGTGACACACACGTCAACACAACGGGATGGGTCCTACACAGATGACAACAAGGAAATGAGTGAGTTACTTAAGTCCCAGTATGACTCAGTTTTTAGCGAGCCACTAAACAGACTGAAAATCGAAAACCTAAATGAATTTTTTATGAGAGTGACACAAAATTTGACAGACGCTTGTCTTTCTGACATCACCACGACGCCAAATGACTTCGAAAAGGCAATAAATGACATGCCCATGCACTCTGCTCCAGGCCCAGACTCATGGAACTCCGTGTTCATCAAGAACTGCAAGAAGCCCCTATCAAATGCTTTTAACATCTTATGGAGAGGGAGCATGGACACTGGGATCGTCCCGCAGCTACTAAAAACAACAGACATAGCCCCGCTCCACAAAGGGGGCAGTAAAGCAATAGCAAAGAACTACAGACCAATTGCGCTAACGTCCCATATCATAAAAATCTTTGAAAGGGTTCTAAGAAACAAGATCGCCACCCATCTTGATACCCATCAATTGCACAACCCAGGACAGCATGGGTTTAGAGCAGGCCGCTCCTGTCTGTCCCAACTACTGGACCACTACGACAAGGTCCTGGATGCTCTAGAAGATAAACATAATGCAGATGTTATATACACAGATTTTGCAAAAGCCTTTGACAAGTGTGACCATGGTGTAATAGCACACAAAATGCGTGATAAAGGAATAACAGGAAAAGTTGGTAGATGGATCTATAATTTCCTAACATGTAGAACACAAAGAGTAGTAGTCAACAGAGTAAAGTCTGAGGCAGCTACTGTGAAAAGCTCTGTTCCACAAGGCACAGTACTTGTTCCCATCCTATTCCTCATCCTCATATCAGATATTGACAGGGATATAAGCCACAGTGCTGTGTCTTCCTTTGCAGATGACACCCGAATCTGTATGACAGTGTCCACCGTTGAAGACACTGCAAGACTCCAAGCAGACATAAACCAAATCTTTAAATGGGCTGCAGAAAACAATATGAAGTTCAATGATGAGAAATTTCAATTACTCAGATACGGAAAACGTGAAGACATTAAAATCTCATCGGAGTACAAAACTAATTCCAACCACACAATAGAGCGAAAAACTAATGTCAAAGACCTGGGAGTGATCATGTCAGAGGATCTCACCTTCAAGGACCATAACAAAGTAGCAATTGCATC
Organism: Cherax destructor; assembly: GCA_009830355.1. Classification (NCBI taxonomy): domain Eukaryota; kingdom Metazoa; phylum Arthropoda; class Malacostraca; order Decapoda; family Parastacidae; genus Cherax; species Cherax destructor. The sequence continues at coordinate 18,932 of WNWK01014945.1, forward strand.
TGCTCGAAAAATGACAGGATGGATAATGAGAACCTTCAAAACCAGGGATGCCAAGCCCATGTTGACACTTTACAGATCGCTTGTTCTATCTAGGCTGGAATATTGCTGCACACTAACGGCACCTTTCAAGGCGGGTGAAATTGCTGACCTTGAAAATGTGCAGAGAACCTTCACCTCACGCATAAGTGCGATAAACTACCTCAACTACTGGGAACGCTTGAAGTTCCTAAACCTGTACTCTCTAGAACGCAGGCGGGAGAGATACATTATTATATACACATGGAAAATTCTCGAGGGATTAGTACCAAACTTGCACACAAAAATCACTGCCTCCCAGCATACATCAGGGGGATTACCAACAAACCCCTGGCTGTCTTCAAGCAGGCACTGGACCGGCACCTAAAGTCGGTACCTGACCAGCCGGGCTGTGGTTCGTACGTTGGACTGCGTGCGGCCAGCAGTAACAGCCTGGTTGATCAGGCTCTGGTCCAACAGGAGGCCTGGTCACGGAGCGGGCCGCGGGAGCGTTGACCCCTGGAATTCTCTCCAGGTAGACAGGCCTAACCTCCACCTGCTGCAGGTGACACACACGTCAACACAACAGAACTAGCCTCCACCTGTTGCAGGTGACACACACGTCAACACAACAGGACTAGCCTCCACCTGTTGCAGGTGACACACACGTCAACACAACAGGACTAGCCTCCACCTGTTGCAGGTGACACACACGTCAACAAAACAGGACTAGCCTCCACCTGTTGCAGGTGACACACACGTCAACACAACAGGACTAGCCTCCACCTGCTGCAGGTGACACACACGTCAACACAACAGAACTAGCCTCCACCTGTTGCAGGTGACACACACGTCAACACAACAGGACTAGCCTCCACCTGTTGCAGGTGACACACACGTCAACACAACAGGACTAGCCTCCACCTGTTGCAGGTGACACACACGTCAACACAACAGGACTAGCCTCCACCTGCTGCAGGTGACACACACGTCAACACAACAGAACTAGCCTCCACCTGTTGCAGGTGACACACACGTCAACACAACAGAACTAGCCTCCACCTGTTGCAGGTGACACACACGTCAACACAACAGAACTAGCCTCCACCTGTTGCAGGTGACACACACGTCAACACAACAGGACTAGCCTCAACCTGCTGCAGGTGACACACACGTCAACACAACAGGACTAGCCTCCACCTGTTGCAGGTGACACACACGTCAACACAACAGAACTAGCCTCCACCTGTTGCAGGTGACACACACGTCAACACAACAGGACTAGCCTCCACCTGTTCCAGGAGAGATACACGTCAACACAACAGGACTAGCCTCCACCTGTTCCAGGAGAGATACACGTCAACACAACAGAACTAGCCTCCACCTGTTGCAGGTGACACACACGTCAACACAACAGGACTAGCCTCCACCTGTTGCAGGTGACACACACGTCAACACAACAGGACTAGCCTCCACCTGCTGCAGGTGACACACACGTCAACACAACAGAACTAGCCTCCACCTGTTGCAGGTGACACACACGTCAACACAACAGGACTAGCCTCCACCTGTTGCAGGTGACACACACGTCAACACAACAGAACTAGCCTCCACCTGTTGCAGGTGACACACACGTCAACACAACAGGACTAGCCTCCACCTGTTGCAGGTGACACACACGTCAACACAACAGGACTAGCCTCCACCTGCTGCAGGTGACACACACGTCAACACAACAGGACTAGCCTCCACCTGTTGTAGGTGACACATACGTCAACACAACAGAACTAGCCTCCACCTGTTGCAGGTGACACACACGTCAACACAACAGGACTAGCCTCCACCTGTTGCAGGTGACACAGACGTCAACACAACAGAACTAGCCTACACCTGCTGCAGGTGACACAGACGCCAACAAGCCAGAACAAGTTATCAACAAGCCAGAACAAGTTATCAACAAGCCAGAACAAGTTATCAACAAGCCAGAACAAGTTATCAACAAGCCAGAACAAGTTATCAACAAGCCAGCATCACATTAACCCACAAACTGCACATGCAACAAGACAATGTATCTATCCGTTTAGGATAATCATCAATTATTGCATCAACGATATTTTAAACTACAGCATTATACACCTACGTTGATTTATTCCTATGAAGATATACACGGAAAGTCCCACTAACACAGGGTATATATATAGAGCGTATACAATACGCGGCGAGATTACGTTAATTACTATTTTAGGTAATGGATTATTCTTGACAGGTGGGAAACAGGTGACAGCCTTCATGATGCGTTGATTCCTATACAGTGGACAGGCGTGGACGTGAATGACAGATTTTAATTCATGTTTCCAGGAGAGTGACAGACCCTGTCTCTTGAACTACTGTACAACAACACTGTCATAGCTCTTTCTGTCTCTGTCTCTGTCTCTGTCTCTGTCTATGTCTCTCTCTCTCTCTCTCTTGTGCACAGAAAAACTGACTTGCACAATTTTCACCTTTGTAACCTAACCCACCATACAATTTACACCAACCTTCAATACTGCCATGAAAAAACAGGAATTGTTTCAGGGGTATATAAATATATATATATATATGATTTATATATATATTATATATATATATATATATATATATATATATATATATATATATATATATATATATATATATATATATATATATATATATATATATATATATATATATATATATATATATATATATGTATGTATTCACCTATTTGTGGTTGCTACATGAACTTTATCTAACCTCTTCTTAAAGCTTCGTATGGATCCTGCCTCCACTACACCACTCTCAAGACTGTTCCCCTTCCTATCAATTTTGTGACTGAAGAAATACTTCCTAACATCCCTGTGACTCATCTGAGTTGTAGCTTCCAGTTGTGACCCCTTGTTGTTGTGTCCCATCTCTGAAACATCCTGTCCCTGTCCACCTTATCAATTCGTCTCGGTAATCTATATGTCGTTATCATGTCTTCCGTATTCCTCCTGTCCTCTAGTGTTGTCAGGTTGATTTCCCTTAACCTCTCCTCGTAGGACATGCCTCTTAGCTCCGGGACTAGTCTTGTTGTAAACCTTTACACTTTCTCTAATTTCTTGACGTGCCTGACGAGGTGTGGGTACCAAACTGGTGGTGCATACTCCAGTATGGGCCTGACGTACACGATGTACAGAGTCTTGAACGATTCTTTACTGAGGTGTCAAAACGCTATTCTTAGGTTTGCCAGGCGCCCATATGCTGCAGCAGTTATCTGGTTGATGTGCGCCTCAGGACATGTGCTCGGTATTATACTCACCCCATGATTTATTTAACTGAGTGAGGTTTACAGTCTTTGACCTCCTAGCCTGTACTCCGTCTGTAGTCTTCTTTTCCCTTCTCCAGTCTTCATAACTTTGCACTTGGTGGGGTTAAACTCCAGGAGCCAGTTGCTGGACCTGGTTGCAGGCTGTCCAGATCCCTTTGTAGTTCTACCTGATGCTCATCTACTTGAATTCTTCGCATTAGCTTCACATCGTATGTATGTATATATGTATGAGACAGAATAAAAATAATTTTTTTAAGTTCGAGTGAGTAAATATCAAAGATAGCTTTCCTGCCTGACACTATTGATTCTACTAGCGGCGGAGGCAGTGATGGCGGCGGTGACGGCGGTGCCGCGGCGTCGGTGAAGGATATCAACGCAGGATGAAGAATAAAACTCTGAGGTCAAACGTGGTTATATTCAATTCTTATAGATTAAATAAGATTCCACTTTGGTTGTATTGTGGTGTATTTTGGTGTATTAGAGAAGGTTGGCAGTGATTTGTGAGTTTTACCCCTGCTAGTGTATCACTGTAATGGTTGTGAAGTGACCGTAGAGTAGAGGCAGTGAGAGGGCAGTGAGGGCGCAGTGAGGGCAGTGAGGACGCAGTGAGAGGGCAGTGAGGGCGCAGTGAGAGGGCAGTGAGGACGCATTGAGAGGGCAGAGAGGGCGCAGTGAGAGGGCAGTGAGGGCGCAGTGAGAGGGCAGTGAGGGCGCAGTGAGAGGGCAGTGAGGACGCAGTGAGAGGGCAGTGAGGGCGCAGTGAGAGGGCAGTGAGGGCGCAGTGAGAGGGCAGTGAGGGCGCAGTGCGAGGGCAGAGAGGGCGCAGTGAGAGGGCAGTGAGGGCGCAGTGAGAGGGAAGTGAGGACGCAGTGAGAGGGCAGTGAGGGCGCAGTGAGAGGGCAGTGAGGGCGCAGTGAGAGGGCAGAGAGGGCGCAGTGAGAGGGCAGTGAGGGCGCAGTGAGAGGGCAGTGAGGACGCAGTGAGAGGGCAGTGAGGACGCAGTGAGATGGCAGTGAGGGCGCAGTGAGAGGGCAGTGAGGGCGCAGTGAGAGGTCAGTGAGGGCGCAGTGAGGGCACAGTGAGAGGGCAGTGAGGGCGCAGTGAGAGGGCAGTGAGGCGCAGTGAGAGGGCAGTGAGGGCGCAGTGAGAGGGCAGAGAGGGCGCAGTGAGAGGGCAGTGAGGGCGCAGTGAGAGGGCAGTGAGGGCGCAGTGAGAGGGCAGTGAGGGCGCAGTGAGAGGGCAGTGAGGGCGCAGTGAGAGGGCAGTGAGGGCGCAGTGAGAGGGCAGAGAGGCGCAATGAGAGGGCAGTGAGGGCGCAGTGAGAGGGCAGAGAGGGCGCAGTGAGAGGGCAGTGAGAGCGCAGTGAGAGGGCAGAGAGGGCGCAGTGAGAGGGCAGAGAGGGCGCAGTGAGAGGGCAGAGAGGGCGCAGTGAGAGGGCAGTGAGGGCGCAGTGAGAGGGCAGAGAGGGCGCAGTGAGAGGGCAGAGAGGCGCAGTGAGAGGGCAGTGAGGGCGCAGTGAGAGGGCAGAGAGGGCGCAGTGAGAGGGCAGTGAGGGCGCAATGAGAGGGCAGTGAGGGCGCAGTGAGAGGGCAGTGATGGCGCAGTGAGAGGGCAGAGAGGGCGCAGTGAGAGGGCAGAGAGGGCGCAGTGAGAGGGCAGTGAGGAGGCGGCGCCCCGATAAATAAATATTTGCAAAACTATTCTTCTCGTAATAAGTTTGTCACCAGCAATGTATTGTTGTTATAACTAGTCTGCCATCAGCAGTAACTATCACAGTGTTACAGTAACTATCACATTAACTATCACAGTGTTACAGTAACTATCACTGTAACTATCACAGTGTTACAGTAACTATCACAGTAACTATCACACAGTGTTACAGTAACTATCACAGTAACTATCACAGTGTTACAGTAACTATCACAGTAACTATCACAGTAACTATCGCAGTAACTATCACAGTGTTACAGTAACTATCACAGTAACTATCACACAGTGTTACAGTAACTATCACAGTAACTATCACACAGTGTTACAGTAACTATCACAGTAACTATCACAGTAACTATCAAAGTAACTATCACACAGTGTTACAGTAACTATCACAGTAACTATCACAGTGTTACAGTAACTATCACAGTAACTATCATAGTGTTACAGTAACTATCACAGTAACTATCACACAGTGTTACAGTAACTATCACAGTGTTACAGTAAGTATCACAGTGTTACAGTAACTACCACACAGTGTTACAGTAGCTATCATAGTGTTACAGTAACTATCAAGTGTTACAGTAACTAACACACAGTGTTACAGTAACTACCACACAGTTACAGTAACTATCACATTGTTACAGTAACTACCAAACAGTGTTACAGTAACTATCACACAGTGTTACAGTAACTACACAGTGTTACAGTAACTATCACAGTGTTACAGTAACTAACACACAAGTGTTACAGTAACTATCACAGTGTTACAGTAACTAACACAGTGTTACAGTAACTAACACAGTGTTACAGTAACTAACACACAGTGTTACAGTAACTATCACAGTGCTACAGTAACTAACACACAGTGTTACAGTAACTATGACAGTGTTACAGTAACTATGACAGAGTTACAGTAACTATCACAGTGTTACAGTAACTATCACAGTGTTACAGTAACTATCACAGTGTTACAGTAACTAACAGACAGTGTTACAGTAATTATCACAGTGTTAGAGTAACTAACACAGTGTTACAGTAACTATCACAGTGATAGAGTAACTAACACAGTGTTACAGTAACTATGACAGTGTTACAGTAACTATCACAGTGTTAGAGTAACTAACACAGTGTTACAGTAACTATCAGTGTTACAGTAACTATCACAGTGTTACAGTAACTATCACAGTGTTACAGTAACTATCACAGTGTTAGAGTAACTATCACAGTGTTACAGTAACTATCACAGTGTTACAGTAACTACCACACACTGTTACAGTAACTACCACACAGTGTTACAGTAACTATCACAGTGTTACAGTAACTACCACAGTGTTACAGTAACTATCACACAGTGTTACAGTAACTATCACAGTGTTACAGTAACTACCACACAGTGTTACAGTAACTATCACAGTGTTACAGTAACTACCACAGTGTTACAGTAACTACCACAGTGTTACAGTAACTACCACAGTGTTACAGTAACTATCACACAGTGTTACAGTAACTACCACAGTGTTACAGTAACTACCACAGTGTTACATTTTAACTATCTACAGTGTTACAGTAACTATCACACAGTGTTACAGTAATCACTTACATCACAGTGTTACAGTAACTATCACAGTGTTACAGTAACTACCACACAGTGTTACAGTAACTACCACACAGTGTTACAGTAACTACCACAGTGTTACAGTAACTACCACAGTGTTACAGTAACTACCACACAGTGTTACAGTAACTATCACAGTGTTACAGTAACTACCACACAGTGTTACAGTAACTATCACAGTGTTACAGTAACTACCACACAGTGTTACAGTAACTACCACACAGTGTTACAGTAACTATCACAGTGTTACAGTAACTACCACAGTGCAACAGTAACTACCACAGTGTTACAGTAACTACCATACAGTGTTACAGTAACTATCACAGTGTTACAGTAACTACCACAGTGCTACAGTAACAACCACAGTGTTACAGTAACTACCACACAGTGTTACAGTAACTACCACACAGTGTTACAGTAACTATCAGTGTTACAGTAACTACCACACAGTGTTACAGTAACTATCAGTGTTACAGTAACTACCACACAGTGTTACAGTAACTACCACACAGTGTTACAGTAACTATCACAGTGTTACGGTAACTATCACAGTGTTAAAGTAACTACCACAGTGTTACAGTAACTACCACACAGTGTTAAAGTAACTACCACAGTGTTACAGTAACTATCACACAGTGTTACAGTAACTACCACAGTGTTACAGTAACTACCACAGTGTTACAGTAACTACCACAGTGTTACAGTAACTACCACACAGTGTTACAGTAACTATCACACAGTGTTACAGTAACTACCACAGTGTTACAGTAACTACCACACAGTGTTACAGTAACTACCACACAGTGTTACAGTAACTACCACAGTGTTACAGTAACTACCACACAGTGTTAAAGTAACTACCACACCGTGTTACAGTAACTACCACACAGTGTTACAATAACTACCACAGTAATACAGTAACTACCACACAGTGTTACAATAACTACCACACAGTGTTACAATAACTACCACAAAGTGTTACAGTAACTACCACACAGTGTTACAGTAACTACCACACAGTGTTACAGTAACTATCACAGTAACTAGATGAGTACACTAGGTGAGTACAGTAGATGAGTACACTAGGTGAGTACACTAGATGAGTACACTAGGTGAGTACGCTAGATGAGTACACTAGGTGAGTACAATATCTAATAGGGCTTACATTTATTTCACTGTAAAGAGTATTGTCTATGGAAAATATAAAATTTTGATTGGGGAAAATTGGTGAAAATCTTGAGTTTGTGTTAATAAAGTGTTGATATTTTGTCTGTTTGTCTTGTGTTTACACAGTGATAGTTCTGGGGATCCCTCACAATCCACTCTACCAGTGTTACAGTAACTACCACACAGTGTTACAGTAACTACCACAGTGTTACAGTAACTACCACACAGTGTTACAATAACTACCCCAGTAATACAGTAACTACCACACAGTGTTACAATAACTACCACAGTAATACAGTAACTACCACAGTTACAATAACTACCACAGTAATACAGTAACTACCACAGTGTTACAATAACTACCACAGTGTTACAATAACTACCACAGTAATACAGTAACTACCACAGTGTTACAATAACTACCACAGTAATACAGTAACTACCACAGTGTTACAATAACTACCACAGTGTTACAATAACTACCACAGTAATACAGTAACTACCACAGTGTTACAATAACTACCACAGTAATACAGTAACTACCACAGTGTTACAGTAACTATCACTTAACCAGTGTTACATTAACATTAACTAACAAGTAATCACAAAATGTAAACATAGATGCAGTTAACAAGACTCATTAACATTTTTTTATGCTCTACTGAAAGTTTTAAATAAAAAAAATATTTCGACTACAATAACCAAAAAAAATGTTAGATTCCAATTTCCCCGATTCATTAGTTTTTCCTGTTGACTTAATGACTCTTAATTGCAATATTATTTTAAGCGATGAGTAAGTGTTGGTGTTTATTGATGTTTTTAAAAATGCTTGGGTTGGCTGGTTGGTTGCTTCTGAGCTTAGATAATTAATCAAACAAGTGAGCCTTAAGGGGCACCTAAGTTCCCCTGTCTTCTTATAACATAATTACTGTCGTATTTGCTTTGTCTGTTTCGTAAGGTGAAGTCCAGGATCTTTCCTTAATTCATGGAATAACTTAACAAATCTTTGAGGACAATTGTGTTGTAGAGGTGTGAGCACAGCTTGGTGTGAGCACAGCTTGGTGTGAGCACAGCTTGGTGAGCACAGCTTGGGAGACAGCTTGGTGTGAGCACAGCTTGGTGTGAGCACAGCTGGTGTGAGCACAGCTTGGTGGAGCACAACTTGGTGAGCACAGCTTGGTGTGAGCACAGCTTGGTGTGAGCACAGCTTGGTGTGAGCACAACTTGTGTGAGCACAGCTTGGTGTGAGCACAGCTTGGTGAGCACACTTGGTGAGCACAGCTTGGTGTGAGCACAGCTTGGTGTGAGCACAGCTTGGTGAGCACAGCTTGGTGTGAGCACAGCTTGGTGTGAGCACAGCTTGGTGTGAGCACAGCTTGGTGTGAGCACAGCTTGGTGTGAGCACAGCTTGGTGTGAGCACAGCTTGGTGTGAGCACAGCTTGGTGTGAGCACAGCTTGGTGTGAGCAAAGCTTGGTGTGAGCACAGCTTGGTGTGAGCACAGCTTGGTGTGAGCACAGCTTGGTGTGAGCACAGCTTGGTGTGAGCACAGCTGTGTGAGCACAGCTTGGTGAGCAAAGCTTGGTGTGAGCACAGCTTGGTGTGAGCACAGCTTGGTGTGAGCACAGCTTGGTGTGAGCAAAGCTTGGTGTGAGCACAGCTTGGTGTGAGCACAGCTTGGTGTGAGCACAGCAATGTTGCAGAACAGAGGAGGTGGGGCCGCTCATGTGCTCGTATTTCCTTGGATCTCCTCCTCTGTTTTGCAACATTGAAAGCTCCTGATGAAGTGTTGATTGCAACATGAAAGGCCTAGAGCTATCCTTCAACACCTCCCGTGGTTGCTTTGCGTCCTAGAGAATGTAAAGGGAAGAGCTAACGTGATAAACGAAGCCCAGAAAATGGGAAACAAGAAGAAACAGCAAATTGGGGGTTTAAATCCTATCTACTACACCAGGGGCATTAATCCTACATGTAAACTCTCCGCCACAGAGAAATATACACCTCACGGTGTGTATATTGTGTTAGAAGGATGAACAGAGTTGCTAAACACTTATAGAATAATAACAGTGATAAGGAAGTGATGACACCAGATTGACTTACACAGCTTCAAAGGAAAGTACGACAAGATCCAGTGTGCAGGTAATTTACGAAACTGGTTTTTGCAGGGAAAAGGATGGACCAGGAGCTGTGAATCTCCTGCAGCAAATACTTGAATACACGAGGTGAGTACACTAGATGAGTACACTAGGTGAGTACACTAGGTGAGTACACTAGATGAGTACACTAGATGAGTACACTAGGTGAGTACACTAGATGAGTACACTAGGTGAGTACACTAGGTGAGTACACTAGATGAGTACACTAGGTGAGTACACTAGATGAGTACACTAGATGAGTACACTAGGTGAGTACACTAGGTGAGTACACTAGGTGAGTACACTAGATGAGTACACTAGGTGAGTACACTAGATGAGTACACTAGATGAGTACACTAGGTGAGTACACTAGATGAGTACACTAGGTGAGTACACTAGATGAGTAAACTAGGTGAGTACACTAGATGAGTACACTAGGTGAGTACGCTAGATGAGTACACTAGGTGAGTACACTAGATGAGTACACTAGGTGAGTACACTAGATGAGTACACTAGATGAGTACACTAGATGAGTACACTAGGTGAGTACACTAGATGAGTACACTAGGTGAGTACACTAGATGAGTACACTAGGTGAGTACACTAGATGAGTACACTAGGTGAGTACACTAGATGAGTACACTAGGTGAGTACACTAGATAAGTACACTAGGTGAGTACACTAGATGAGTACACTAGGTGAGTACACTAGATGAGTACACTAGGTGAGTACACTAGATGAGTACACTAGATGAGTACACTAGATGAGTACACTAGGTGAGTACGCTAGATGAGTACACTAGGTGAGTACACTAGATGAGTACACTAGGTGAGTACACTAGATGAGTACACTAGATGAGTACAACTGGTGAGTACACTAGATGAGTACACTAGGTGAGTACACTAGACGAGTACACTAGGTGAGTACACTAGATGAGTACACTAGGTGAGTACGCTAGATGAGTACACTAGGTGAGTACACTAGATGAGTACACTAGGTGAGTACACTAGATGAGTACACTAGATGAGTACACTAGATGAGTACACTAGATGAGTACACTAGGTGAGTACACTAGATGAGTACACTAGGTGAGTACACTAGATGAGTACACTATGTGAGTACACTAGATGAGTACACTAGGTGAGTACACTAGATGAGTACACTAGGTGAGTACACTAGATAAGTACACTAGGTGAGTACACTAGATGAGTACACTAGGTGAGTACACTAGATGAGTACACTAGGTGAGTACACTAGATGAGTACACTAGATGAGTACACTAGATGAGTACACTAGGTGAGTACGCTAGATGAGTACACTAGGTGTGTACACTAGATGAGTACACTAGGTGAGTACACTAGATGAGTACACTAGGTGAGTACACTAGATGAGTACACTAGGTGAGTACACTGATGAGTACACTAGGTGAGTACACTAGATGAGTACACTAGGTGAGTACACTAGATGAGTACACTAGGTGAGTACACTAGATGAGTACACTAGGTGAGTACACTAGATGAGTACACTAGGTGAGTACCTAGATGAGTACACTAGGTGAGTACACTAGATGAGTACACTAGGTGAGTACACTAGATGAGTACACTAGGTGAGTACACTAGATGAGTACACTAGGTGAGTACACTAGATGAGTACACTAGGTGAGTACACTAGATGAGTACACTAGGTGAGTACACTAGATGAGTACACTAGGTGAGTACACTAGATGAGTACACTAGGTGAGTACACTAGATGAGTACACTAGGTGAGTACACTAGATGAGTACACTAGGTGAGTACACTAGATGAGTACACTAGGTGAGTACACTAGATGAGTACACTAGGTGAGTACACTAGATGAGTACACTAGGTGAGTACACTAGATGAGTACACTAGGTGAGTACACTAGGTGAGTACACTAGATGAGTACAACTGGTGAGTACACTAGATGAGTACACTAGATGAGTACACTAGGTGAGTACACTAGATGAGTACACTAGATGAGTACACTAGGTGAGTACACTAGATGAGTACACTAGGTGAGTACACTAGATGAGTACACTAGATGAGTACACTAGATGAGTACACTAGGTGAGTACACTAGATGAGTACACTAGGTGAGTACACTAGATGAGTACACTAGGTGAGTACACTAGATGAGTACACTAGATGAGTACACTAGTTGAGTACACTAGATGAGTACACTAGATGAGTACACTAGATGAGTACACTAGATGAGTACACTAGTGAGTACACTAGATGAGTACACTAGATGAGTACACTAGATGAGTACACTAGGTGAGTACACTAGATGAGTACACTAGGTGAGTATATGAGTACACTAGGTGAGTACACTAGATGAGTACACTAGGTGAGTACACTAGATGAGTACACTAGGTGAGTACACTAGATGAGTACACTAGGTGAGTACACTAGATGAGTACACTAGGTGAGTACACTAGATGAGTACACTAGGTGAGTACACTAGATGAGTACACTAGGTGAGTACACTAGATGAGTACACTAGGTGAGTACACCAGAGTAAGGTTCACCTCAGTCTCGTCACTTTAGCGAGAAGCTACCATCTGCTGCCTTCCTGACAACTGCATCATCACAGTACTTACCTTAAAGTGCCTACCTTGGTCTTGCCCTTACGAACACACCCTCTTACCTTTGACCTCTACCTTGCCTTCACTTACCCAAGAAATAAACAACTGTTGCCTAAGACGTCAGTACAGGTGCTTAAGTTACTGTGTGGAGTGAGGGCAGCCAATTGCTTTGTCTAAACAATGATGGTAAGCCGTTGCCTTACGTCTCTCTTACCCATCCCACTCCTACCTAGACCATTGTCCTCACCTGAGAGATGATCTCCCCACTCTCTCACCTGAGAGGTAGTCCCCTTCACTCTCTCATCTGAGAGGTAGTCCCCCACTCACCTGAGAGGTAGTCCCCTTCACTCTCATCTGAGAGGTAGTCCCCTTCACTCTCTCCCCTGAGAGGTAGTCCTACACTCACCTGAGAGGTAGTCCCCTTCAATCTCATCTGAGAGGTAGTCCCCTTCACTCTCTCATCTGAGAGGTAGTCCCACACTCACCTGAGAGGTAGTCCCACTTCATCTAAGAGGTAGTCTCTCACTTCACCTGAGAGGTAGTCCCCACTCACCTGAGAGGTAGTCCCCTTCACTCTCTCATCTGAGAGGTAGTCCCCCACTCACCTGAGAGGTAGTCCCCTTCACTCTCTCATCTGAGAGGTAGTCCCCCACTCACCTGAGAGGTAGTCCCCTTCACTCTCTCATCTGAGAGGTAGTCCCCACTCACCTGAGAGGTAGTCCCCCTTCACTCACTCATCTGAGAGGTAGTCCCCACTCACCTGAGAGGTAGTCCCCACTCACCTGAGAGGTAGTCCCCCACTCACCTGAGAGGTAGTCCCCACTCACCTGAGAGGTAGTCCCCCACTCACCTGAGAGGTAGTCCCCCCACTACTTATTTGAGACATAATCCCTACCCCCAGTTTCCTCACCTTTAAAAGCGAGGGTGTGGGCTCTTCTGGGGGGTTGTCTCCCCCTGCGTGTGGTGGAGGAGGGGGCTGAGGCTGTGGTGGTGGGGAGGATGTGCTTCGGGATGCCTCTGAAGAACCAAGCTCCAGATCTCTTCCACATCTCTCTGGTCTCAGCACAGATCTTACACAACCACAGTCTCTCACCTCCAGGACTGTTACCCTCCACACCACACTTACTGCACACACGCTGTAACACACAATATTATTATTATTACTACTAGTAGTAGTAGTTCAATAATAATAATTATTACTATTATTATTATTAGTAGTAGTAGTAGTACATGTGAATGGAAAGAACTGGATAGGGGCGTGATGAAGGCGAAGTCTATACACAGCTTCAAGAGTGGATATGACGAGGCTCAAAACAGCAGAAACCGGTTAAAGCAAGTCGAAGAATCTCTTAAAGATTCGGGGTCAGGAGTCGTGACTCGTCTCCCCCCCTCCTTCTCCCATCCTCATAACTTATCTGCATTACCTCGCATATACCTTCACTGCAAGTGATTTATGAACATAAGCATTACTCCGCTGGCCATAAATCACTGCAAGAGCGAATTACGACCAACTGAGTCAACTCAGATAGCATTTACATCCTCAAGGAAATTGTTGATGATAGGAGACACTGTCTGAGGGTAACTACAGTAACAGTGAAGGTAACGGTAATGTTGCTACCAGTTTAATGAGGGAGGGTGAGAGTGAGAGTGAGGGAAATAAAGTGAGGGAAATAGTAACTCACCTTGCTACAGTCAGCACAGACCAGAGTGGAGGTCCTCAGCAGTGAGAGACCTTCACCACACAAGATACAGTTGTTACTACCGTTCCCCTGGATGCGGTTCTTCATCGTCTCTACCTTCTCCACCAGACGCCTGAGGGAGAGTGATGGAGAGTGTTAGTGATGGTGTGCATATGGTGGAGAGAGAGAGAGAACAAACACACACACACTGGTCACACGGTGTGTCAGCAAGCGGGCGTGACACACTGCCTCACACGGTGTGTGTCAGCAAGCGGGCGTGACACACTGCCTCACACGGTGTGTGTCAGCAAGCGGGCGTGACACACTGCCTCACACGGTGTGTGTCAGCAAGCGGGCGTGACACACTGCCTCACACGGTGTGTGTCAGCAAGCGGGCGTGACACACTGCCTCACACGGTGTGTGTCAGCAAGCGGGCGTGACACACTGCCTCACACGGTATGTGTGTCAGCAAGTGGGCGTGACACACTGCCTCACACGGTGTGTGTCAGCAAGTGGGCGTGACACTGCCTCACACGGTGTGTGTCAGCAAGTGGGCGTGACACACTGCCTCACACGGTGTGTGTGTCAGCAAGTGGGCGTGACACACTGCCTCACACGGTGTGTGTCAGCAAGGGGCGTGACACACTGCCTCACACGTGTGTGTGTCAGCAAGCGGGCGTGACACACTGCCTCACACGGTGTGTGTCAGCAAGCGGGCGTGACACACTGCCTCACACGGTGTGTGTCAGCAAGCGGGCGTGACACACTGCCTCACACGGTGTGTGTCAGCAAGCGGGCGTGACACACTGCCTCACACGGTGTGTGTCAGCAAGCGGGCGTGACACACACTGCCTCACACGGTATGTGTGTCAGCAAGTGGGCGTGACACACACTGCCTCACGCGGTGTGTGTCAGCAAGCGGGCGTGACACACACTGCCTCACCGTGTGTGTCAGCAAGCGGGCGTGACACACACTGCCTCACGCGGTGTGTGTCAGAAAGCGGGCGTGACACACACTGCCTCACACGGTGTGTGTCAGCAAGTGGGCGTGACACACACTGCCTCACGCGGTGTGTGTCAGCAAGCGGGCGTGACACACACTGCCTCACACGGTGTGTGTCAGCAAGCGGGCGTGACACAGCCTCACACGGTGTGTGTCAGCAAGCGGGCGTGACACACACTGCCTCACACATCCAAACACTACATATACACATAATAACATTGCTCACTGTCTTATATGATCATCAACACAAGTTTAACCAGGACAAAAAAGGTACATATCTACGACACACACACACACACACAGACTGGTCCTAAACACGTTATTATATCTACCTCTAACAACGAATTACTAACGAAGAAAAACTTGCAACAGCAAATGGAGACACATGCTTGGACACATTATTGATAACGACGCCTGACAAATGTCTCCTTACTCAGGCGAAATGTAAATGTATGAAATGTGTCGCTCCTACACGGGAGCTGTGTTTGTTTGTGATGGGGAACACGGGTTTACTAACCCATCCATCAAGTGCGTGAGTGATGGGGAACATGGGTTTACTAACCCATCCATCGAGTGCGTGAGTGATGGGGAACATGGGTTTACTAACCCATCCATCGAGTGCGTGAGTGATGGGGAACACGGGTTTACTAACCCATCCATCGAGTGCGTGAGTGATGGGGAACACGGGTTTAATAACCCATCCATCAAGTGCGTGAGTGATGGGGAACACGGGTTTAATAACCCATCCATCGAGTGCGTGAGTGATGGGGAACACGGGTTTAACAACCCATCCATCAAGTGCGTGAGTGATGGGGAACACGGGTTTAATAACCCATCCATCGAGTGCGTGAGTGATGGGGAACACGGGTTTAACAACCCATCCATCAAGTGCGTGAGTGATGGGGAACACGGGTTTACTAACCCATCCATCGAGTGCGTGAGTGATGGGGAACACGGGTTTAACAACCCATCCATCAAGTGCGTGAGTGATGGGGAACACGGGTTTAATAACCCATCCATCGAGTGCGTGAGTGATGGGGAACACGGGTTTAATAACCCATCCATCAAGTGCGTGAGTGATGGGGAACACGGGTTTAACAACCCATCCATCGAGTGCGTGAGTGATGGGGAACACGGGTTTACTAACCCATCCATCAAGTGCGTGAGTGATGGGGAACATGGGTTTAATAACCCATCCATCAAGTGCGTGAGTGATGGGGAACACGGGTTTACTAACCCATCCATCGAGTGCGTGAGTGATGGGGAACACGGGTTTAATAACCCATCCATCAAGTGCGTGAGTGATGGGGAACACGGGTTTAACAACCCATCCATCGAGTGCGTGAGTGATGGGAACACGGGTTTACTAACCCATCCATCAAGTGCGTGAGTGATGGGGAACATGGGTTTAATAACCCATCCATCAAGTGCGTGAGTGATGGGGAACACGGGTTTACTAACCCATCCATCGAGTGCGTGAGTGATGGGGAACACGGGTTTACTAACCCATCCATCGAGTGCGTGAGTGATGGGGAACACGGGTTTAATAACCCATCCATCAAGTGCGTGAGTGATGGGGAACACGGGTTTACTAACCCATCCATCAAGTGCGTGAGTGATGGGGAACATGGGTTTAATAATCCATCCATCAAGTGCGTGAGTGATGGGGAACACGGGTTTAACAACCCATCCATCAGTGCGTGAGTGATGGGGAACACGGGTTTACTAACCCATCCATCAGTGCGTGAGTGATGGGAACACGGGTTTACTAACCCATCCATCAAGTGCGTGAGTGATGGGGAACACGGGTTTACTAACCCATCCATCGAGTGCGTGAGTGATGGGGAACACGGGTTTAATAACCCATCCATCAAGTGCGTGAGTGATGGGGAACACGGGTTTAACAACCCATCCATCAAGTGTGTGAGTGATGGGAACACGGGTTTAATAACCCATCCATCAGTGCGTGAGTGATGGGGAACACGGGTTTAATAACCCATCCATCAGATGCGTGAGTGATGGGGAACACGGGTTTACTAACCCATCCATCGAGTGCGTGAGTGATGGGGAACACGGGTTTAATAACCCATCCATCAAGTGCGTGAGTGATGGGGAACACGGGTTTAATAACCCATCCATCAAGTGCGTGAGTGATGGGGAACACGGGTTTAATAACCCATCCATCGAGTGCGTGAGTGATGGGGAACACGGGTTTAATAACCCATCCATCAAGTGCGTGAGTGATGAGGGAAACACACGGGTTTAACTAACCCATCCATCAGTGCGTGAGTGATGGGAACACGGTTTACTAACCCATCCATCAAGTGCGTGAGTGATGGGGAACACGGGTTTAATAACCCATCCATCGAGTGCGTGAGTGATGGGAACACGGGTTAAACCCATCCATCAAGTGCGTGAGTGATGGGAACAGGGTTTAATAACCCATCCATCAGAGTGCGTAGTGATGGGAACACGGGTTTAATAACCCATCCATCAAGTGCGTGAGTGATGGGGAACACGGGTTTACTAACCCATCCATCAAGTGCGTAGTGATGGGGAACACGGTTTAACCCATCCATCAGTCGTGAGTGATGGGGAACACGGGTTTATAACCCATCCATCAAGTGCGTGGTGATGGGACAGGGTTTAATAACCCATCCATCGAGTGCGTGAGTGATGGGAACACGGGTTTAATAACCCATCCATCAAGAGTGCGTGAGTGATGGGCACGGGTTTATAACCCATCCATCAAGTGCGTAGTGATGGGGACACGGGTTTAATAACCCATCCATCAGTGCGTAGTGATGGGAACACGGTTTAATAACCCATCCATCGAGTGCGTGAGTGATGGGAACAGAGGTTTAATAACCCATCCATCAGATGCGTGAGTGATAGGGGAACACGGAGTTTAAAGACCCATCCATCGAAGTGGTGGTGATGGACAGGTTTAAATAGACCCATCCATCAGTGCGTAGTGATGGAACACGGTATACACATCATCGAGTGCTGAGTGATGAGGAGACATCGAGTTTATATCCATCGAAATGACAGTGATGGGACGGGTTACATGTATCCATCAGTGAGTGAGTGATAGGTACAGGAGTGAGGATCAGTGCGTGAGTGATGGGAACACGGTTTAACATCCATCAGTGGAGTGATGAGGAACTACGGTTACTAAGCCATCCATCGAGTGCTAGTGATGGAACACGGTTAGAGAACCCTCATCAGTCTATGAAGTGAGGAACAGTGTTTAATAACCCATCCATCGTGCTGATGATGGGAACACGGTTTCCATCATGAAGTGCGGAAGTGATAGAGGAACACGGGTTTAATAACCATCCATCAGAAGGTGCGTGAGTGAATGGGAACACGGTTTAACATGATCAGTGACTGAAGTGAGGAACAGGTTTAAATACCCATCCATCAGTGCGTGAGTGATGAGGACACGGTTCTAGCCATCCATCAGTGTATGTGAGAACAGGGTTAATAACCATCCATCAGTGCAAGTGAGGATGGGAACACGGGTTTACTAACCCATCCATCAAGTGCTGAGTGATGGAACACGAGGTTAAAATCATCATCGAAGTGGTAGTGATGAGAATGAGGTTCTAACCCATCCATGAAGTGGTAGTGATGAACAGTGTTGTATACTAAAGTGGGAGGATCAGGTTTATCTCAGTGTGAGTGATGGGAAACGGTTAATCCATCCACGAGTGAGGATGGACAGGGTTAATCCCTGTATCTAGTAAGTGAGTGATGAAGGTTTGAATGACGACAGTCATCAGAAGTGAGGATCAGTGTATCTAAGTGAGATCATCTGTATCTAGAAGTGAGGATCAGTGTATCTAGAAGTGAGGATCAGTGTATCTAGAAGTGAGGATCAGTGTATCTAGAAGTGAGGATCAGTGTATCTAGAAGTGAGGATCAGTGTATCTAGAAGTGAGGATCAGTGTATCTAGAAGTGAGGATCAGTGTTCTAGAAGTGAGGATCAGTATCTAGAAGTGAGGATCAGTGTATCTAGAAGTGAGGATCAGTGTATCTAGAAGTGAGGATCAGTGTATCTAGAAGTGAGGATCAGTGTATCTAGAAGTGAGGATCAGTGTATCTAGAAGTGAGGATCAGTGTATCTAGAAGTGAGGATCAGTGTATCTAGAAGTGAGGATCAGTGTATCTAGAAGTGAGGATCAGTGTATCTAGAAGTGAGGATCAGTGTATCTAGAAGTGAGGATCAGTGTATCTAGAAGTGAGGATCAGTGTATCTAGAAGTGAGGATCAGTGTATCTAGAAGTGAGGATCAATACTGTGTATCTAGAAGTGAGGATCAGTGTATCTAGAAGTGAGGATCAATACTGTGTATCTAGAAGTGAGGATCAATACTGTGTATCTAGAAGTGATTAACAATACTGTGTATCTAGAAGTGAGGATCAGTGTATCTAGAAGTGAGGATCAATACTGTGTATCTAGAAGTGAGGATCAATACTGTGTATCTAGAAGTGAGGATCAGTGTATCTAGAAGTGAGGATCAGTGTATCTAGAAGTGAGGATCAGTGTATCTAGAAGTGAGGATCAGTGTATCTAGAAGTGAGGATCAGTGTATCTAGAAGTGAGGATCAGTGTATCTAGAAGTGAGGATCAGTGTATCTAGAAGTGAGGATCAGTGTATCTAGAAGTGAGGATCAGTGTATCTAGAAGTGAGGATCAGTGTATCTAGAAGTGAGGATCAATACTGTGTATCTAGAAGTGAGGATCAGTGTATCTAGAAGTGAGGATCAATACTGTGTATCTAGAAGTGAGGATCAGTGTATCTAGAAGTGAGGATCAATACTCTGTATCTAGAAGTGAGGATCAATACTGTGTATCTAGAAGTGAGGATCAATACTGTGTATATAGAAGTGAGGATCAGTGTATCTAGAAGTGAGGATCAATACTATGCATCTAGAAGTGAGGATCAATACTGTGTATCTAGAAGTGAGGATCAATACTATGCATCTAGAAGTGAGGATCAATACTGTGTATCTAGAAGTGAGGATCAATACTATGTATCTAGAAGTGAGGATCAATACTGTGTATCTAGAAGTGAGGATCAATACTATATCTAGAAGTGAGGATCAATACTGTGTATCTAGAAGTGAGGATCAATACTGTGTATCTAGAAGTGAGGATCAATATGTGTATCTAGAAGTGAGGATCAGTACTATTTATCTAGAAGTGAGGATCTGTGTATCTAGAAGTGAGGATCAATACTGTGATCATCTAGAAGTGAGGATCAGTGTATCTAGAAGTGAGGATCAATACTGTGTATCTAGAAGTGAGGATCAGTATCAGAAGTGAGATCAGTATCTAGAAGTGAGGATCAATACTGTGTATCTAGAAGTGAGGATCAGTGTATCTAGAAGTGAGGATCAGTGTATCTAGAAGTGAGGATCATGTGTACTCAGAAGTGAGGATCAATACTGTATCTAGAAGTGAGGATCAATACTGTGTATCTAGAAGTGAGGATCAAGTGTATCTAGAAGTGAGGATCAATACTGTGTATCTAGAAGTGAGGATCAATACTGTGTATCTAGAAGTGAGGATCAAACGTGTATCTAGAAGTGAGGATCAATACTGTAATCTGAGAAGTGAGGATCAATACTTGTATCTAGAAGTGAGGATCAATACGTGTATCTAGAAGTGAGGATCAAATGTATCTAGAAGTGAGGATCAATACTGTGTATCTAGAAGTGAGGATCAAACTGTATCTAGAAGTGAGGATCAATACTGTGTATCTAGAAGTGAGGATCAATACTATGTATCTAGAAGTGAGGATCAATACTTGTATCTAGAAGTGAGGATCAATACTGTATCTAGAAGTGAGGATCAATACTTGTATCTAGAAGTGAGGATCAATACTGTGTATCTAGAAGTGAGGATCAATACTATGTATCTAGAAGTGAGGATCAATACTTGTATCTAGAAGTGAGGATCAATTGATCTAGAAGTGAGGATCAACTGTATCTAGAAGTGAGGATCAATACTTGTATCTAGAAGTGAGGATCAATACTATGTATCTAGAAGTGAGGATCAATACTATGTATCTAGAAGTGAGGATCAATCTGTATAAGTAGTGTATCTAGAAGTGAGGATCAATACTGTGTATCTAGAAGTGAGGATCAATACTATGTATCTAGAAGTGAGGATCAATACTGTGTATCTAGAAGTGAGGATCAATACTTGATCTAAAGTAGATCAGTGTCTAGAAGTGAGGATCAATACTTGTATCTAGAAGTGAGGATCAATACTGTGTATCTAGAAGTGAGGATCAATACTATGATCTAGAAGTGAGGATCAATACTGTGTATCTAGAAGTGAGGATCAAACTGTGTATCTAGAAGTGAGGATCAATACGTGTATCTAGAAGTGAGGATCAATACGTGTATCTAGAAGTGAGGATCAATACTGTGTATCTAGAAGTGAGGATCAATACTGTATCTAGAAGTGAGGATCAGTGTATCTAGAAGTGAGGATCATAGTGTATCTAGAAGTGAGGATCAATACTGTGTATCTAGAAGTGAGGATCAATACTATGTATCTAGAAGTGAGGATCAATACTATGTATCTAGAAGTGAGGATCAATACTGTGTATCTAGAAGTGAGGATCAATACCGTGTATCTAGAAGTGAGGATCAATACCGTGTATCTAGAAGTGAGGATCAATACTGTGTATCTAGAAGTGAGGATCAATACTATGTATCTAGAAGTGAGGATCAATAATGTGTATCTAGAAGTGAGGATCAGTGTATCTAGAAGTGAGGATCAATACTGTGTATCTAGAAGTGATGATCAATACTATGTATCTAGAAGTGAGGATCAATACTATGTATCTAGAAGTGAGGATCAATACTGTGTATCTAGAAGTGAGGATCAGTGTATCTAGAAGTGAGGATCATTGTATCTAGAAGTGAGGATCAATACTGTGTATCTAGAAGTGAGGATCAATACTGTGTATCTAGAAGTGATGATCAATACTATGTATCTAGAAGTGAGGATCAATACTATTTATCTAGAAGTGAGGATCAGTGTACCTAGAAGTGAGGATCAGTGTATCTAGAAGTGAGGATCAATACTGTATATCTAGAAGTGAGGATCAATACTGTGTATCTAGAAGTGAGGATCAATACTGTGTATCTAGAAGTGAGGATCAGTGTATGTAGAAGTGAGGATCAATAGAGTTTACACAAGGTGGGAGGCAACAACCGCTGACTTCTCAGAAGACACAGGAGTGTTGGTTTAACAATTAATACGTGACGTAACTGAGATACAAAGAGGTGTGGGGACGGCACTCTTCCCGGTATCACATTTCCTGGTCACACCGACTACCAGACCATCTGGGTCTACTCACTACTGATCCTACGTCCATCACTCCACTGAAATGAAAGGAGCCCCGGGGATCGAACAGGCGGCTTCCTTCACGAAGAAGCGCCATGGTACCAACTTGATCAACAATTGTATGAGATCTCCCGATCTTACAACGGGGTGCTGAAGACTACAGAAGTCATATTCCACGTGAACGCTAGCACCGTTACCAAATTCCCGCCCCATGGATAAAATACCAGCCTCCATTTTATCTGCTAGATTCGAGAACTTCTCAAGATATTCTGTTTGACTGTCTAGTATCTCTACTGTCTTATATTCCTACACGTAATGCATTCCCTCCATAATCACCCAAAAGCCCAGTACCTTACTGCCAATATACACTGAGCATAACTACCAGTTATAACCTTCAAGCAATCAGGTTGCTCCAAACTAGTTGACTTTATACCTACACTCAGGTCTGGAGGTCAGTCTCTCACTAGCAGCACGATGAATAGCACCTAAAAGCCTCCGTCTTTTCAAGGTTATGTGAGGTGTTGTCAGTGATCGTATTCATTCTTCCTTTCTCTCTAATTATGCTACCTATAGTATTGTCTGTTAAGTTGATCAAACAGTGATAACACTGGTAGTGGTATCATTGCGTCTTTAATTTCATTTAGTATTAAAGATGTACAGTCAGGCACCCCGGCCATCTAACTGTTGGTGATGGTAATAAAAAACCACATATAACCTCTCACTCATCGCAACTAACTTTCCACGATTCTCTTATTTGATCTGCTACTGCTGCTGCTACTGCCGCTGTTGTTGCTGCTACTGCCGCTGTTGTTGCTGCTACTGCTGCTGTTGTTACTACGACTGCCGCTGCTGTTACTACAACTGCCGCTGCTGTTACTCTTGTATCATCATCTCCCCAGGTTCTCCCGCACTTCTATAAGTTTCGACAACTTTTAATTAAAGTTTTCGTCTAACAAGAGATAGAATTCCAGAGAAATTAACTGCTGCTTTTAGAAGAGTCGTAAGACTGGAAAACAAAACATAATTGTTAGTGTTCATCTCTCCAGTAAGAAGTCACAATGCTCCCTGGTATACGCACCCACTAATAAAGCTGTAATTAACGTTTTAATTTACGCAAATGGTTGGAGAATGTAATTGGTCAATATTAGGAATTAAGTGCCACTCGTGGCGGCTCGTCACACTGAAGATGGCGTCCCAGAGATGATGGCGTCCCAGAGATGATGGCGCCCCAGAGATGATAGCGCCCCAGAGATGATGGCTACTCATCAAGTATCCTCCATGGAGTGGCCTACCTTGGAGAAGCTCAATATTTTTTTTGTCTTCTTCCTGTCAGGCTTTTCCTTATGACTTGAGGTCTCTTCAGTCAGTCGACTTAAAACTTCCAACATTAATTAATGCAGTGTATTTAGGGCAAGGTACACGTAACTGTCATACAGCTGACCATGTTTAGTGACCACCACAAGAACCACCATGTTTAGTGACCATCACAAGAACCACCATGTTTAGTGACCATCACAAGAACTACCATGTTTAATAACCATCAAAAGAACCACTATGTTTACTAACCATCACAAGAACCACCATGTTTAGTGACCATCACAAGAACTACCATGTTTAGTGACCATCACAAAAACTACCATGTTTAGTGACCATCACAAGAACCACCATGTTTAGTGACCATCACAAGAACTACCATGTTTAATAACCATCAAAAGAACCACTATGTTTACTAACCATCACAAGAACCACCATGTTTAGTGACCATCACAAGAACCACCATGTTTAGTGACCATCACAAAAACTACCATGTTTAGTGACCATCACAAGAACCACCATGTTTAGTGACCATCACAAGAACCACCATGTTTAATACCCATCACAAGAACCACCATGTTTAATAACCACCACAAGAACCACCATGTTTACTAACCATCACAAGACCCACCATGTTTAATAACCACCACAAGAACCACCATGTTTAGTGACCATCACAAGAACTACCATGTTTAGTGACCACCACAAAAACCACCAAGTTTAGTGACCATCACAAGAACCACCATGTTTAATAACCACCACAAGAACCACCATGTTTAGTAACCATCACAAGAACCAATGTTTAATAACCACCACAAGAACCACCATGTTTAGTGACCATCACAAGAACCATGTTTAGTGACCACCACAAGAACCACCATGTTTAATAACCATCACAAGAACCACCATGTTTAGTGACCACCACAAGAACCACCATGTTTAGTGACCATCACAAGAACCACCATGTTTAGTGACCATCACAAGAACCACCATGTCACAAGAACCACCATGTTTAGTGACCACCACAAGAACCACCATGTTTAGTGACCATCACAAGAACCACCATGTTTAGTGACCACCACAAGAACCACCATGTTTAGTGACCATCACAAGAACCACCATGTTTAATGACCATCACAAGAACCACCATGTTTAGTGACCATCACAAGAACCACCATGTTTACTGACCATCACAAGAACCACCATGTTTAATGACCATCACAAGAACCACAATGTTTAGTGACCATCACAAGAACCACCATGTTTACTGACCATCACAAGAACCACAATGTTTAGTGACCACCACAAGAACCACCATCTTTAGTGACCACCAAAAGAACCACCATGTTTAATGACCATCACAAGAACCACAATGTTTAGTGGACTCTTTTTTTCAACCCACCGGCTGTCTCCCACCGAAGCAAGGGAAAAGGACCCCCAAAAATGGTGTTTCTTCTTTTTAAATTTAGTAATTCATACAGGAGAAGGTGTTACTACCCCCTTGCTCCCGGCATTTTAGTCGCCTCTTACGAAGGAAGAATTCTTCTCCACTTTCCCATGGAGTTTGCTAGACTTATTTTCTTGAAATCCCAAAAACTTTCTCCCGTGTGTGTACTCACCTATTTGTGGTTGTAGGGGTCTAGTCACAGCTCCTGGCCCCGCCTCTTCACTGGTCGCTACTAGGTCCACTCTCTCCCTGCTACAGGTGAGAGAGGGGGCACTGCCCCCCCCCTTGTGGTTCACAGCGACGGAAACTATTTATGGTATTTTAATTATCGTAAAGCAGCGCTGCTATCGTAGTGGCAGCCACTTGGCACAACGTAAGTCCAGCCAGCCAGCCAACTAACCAGCCAGCCAGCCAACTAACCAGCCACCCAGCCAACTAACCAGCTAGCCAGCCAACCAGGCAGCCAGCCAATCAGCTGGACAGCCAGCCAGCCAGTCAATCAGCCAGACAGCCAGCCAGTCAATCAGCCAGACAGCCAGCCAGTCAATCACACAGACAGCCAGCCAGTCAATCAGCCAGACAGCCAGCCATTTGAAACTGTCTCACCATAAGAACTGTTTTTGGAAGAAAAATAATAACCAGCCTCCAGGAGGGATACCAGCCTCCAGGTGGGATACCAGCCTCCAGGAGGGATACCAGCCTCCAGGTGGGATACCAGCCTACAGGCGGGATACCAGCCTCCAGGAGGGATACCAGCCTCCAGGTGGGATACCAGCCTCCAGGTGGGATCCCAGCCTCCAGGTGGGATACCAGCCTCCAGGTGGGATACCAGCCTCCAGGAGGGATACCAGCCTCCAGGTGGGATACCAGCCTCCAGGTGGGATACCAGCCTCCAGGAGGATACCAGCCTCCAGGTGGGATACCAGCCTCCAGGAGGATACCAGCCTCCAGGAGGATACCAGCCTCCAGGTGGGATACCAGCCTCCAGGTGGGATACCAGCCTCCAGGTGGGATACCAGCCTCCAGGTGGGATACCAGCCTCCAGGAGGGATACCAGCCTCCAGGTGGGATACCAGCCTCCAGGTGGGATACCAGCCTCCAGGAGGGATACCAGCCTCCAGGTGGGATACCAGCCTCCAGGTGGGATCCCAGCCTCCAGGTGGGATACCAGCCTCCAGGTGGGATACCAGCCTCCAGGAGGGATACCAGCCTCCAGGTGGGATACCAGCCTCCAGGTGGGATCCCAGCCTCCAGGGGGATACCAGCCTCCAGGTGGGATACCAGCCTCCAGGAGGATACCAGCCTCCAGGAGGGATACCAGCCTCCAGGTGGGATACCAGCCTCCAGGTGGGATACCAGCCTCCAGGTGGGATACCAGCCTCCAGGAGGGATACCAGCCTCCAGGTGGGATACCAGCCTCCAGGTGGGATACCAGCCTCCAGGGGGATACCAGCCTCCAGGTGGGATACCAGCCTCAGGTGGGATACCAGCCTCCAGGAGGGATACCAGCCTCCAGGTGGGATACCAGCCCAGGAGGATACCAGCCTCCAGGTGGGATACCAGCCTCCAGGTGGGATACCAGCCTCCAGGAGGGATACCAGCCTCCAGGTGGGATACCAGCCTCCAGGTGGGATGCCAGCCTCCAGGGGGATACCAGCCTCCAGGTGGGATACCAGCCTCCAGGTGGGATACCAGCCTCCAGGTGGATACCAGCCTCCAGGAGGGATACCAGCCTCCAGGTGGGATACCAGCCTCCAGGAGGGATACCAGCCTCCAGGAGGGACACCAGCCTCCAGGAGGGATACCAGCCTCCAGGAGGGATACCAGCCTCCAGGTGGGATACCAGCCTCCAGGAGGGATACCAGCCTCAGGGGGAACCAGCCTCCAGGAGGATACCAGCCTCCAGGTGGGATACCTGCCTCCAGGTGGGATACCAGCCTCCAGGTGGATACCAGCCTCAGG
Source organism: Cherax destructor (assembly GCA_009830355.1). Classification (NCBI taxonomy): domain Eukaryota; kingdom Metazoa; phylum Arthropoda; class Malacostraca; order Decapoda; family Parastacidae; genus Cherax; species Cherax destructor. Next base: position 46,287 of record WNWK01014945.1, read on the forward strand.
TGGGATACCAGCCTCCAGGAGGATACCAGCCTCCAGGTGGGATACTAGCCTCCAGGAGGGATACCAGCCTCCAGGAGGGAACCAGCCCGTCCAGGAGGATACCAGCATCCAGGAGGGATACCAGCCTCCAGGTTGGATACCAGCCTCCAGGAGGGATACCAGCCTCCAGGAGGGATACCAGCCTCCAGGTGGGATACCAACCTCCAGGTGGGATACCAGCCTCCAGGTAGGATACCAGCCTCCAGGAGGGATACCAGCCTCCAGGTGGGATACCAGCCTCCAGGAGGGATACCAGCCTCCAGGAGGGATACCAGCCTCAGGGAAAGGGGTAGTAGCCTCAGGGGATACCAGCCAGGAGGGATACCAGCCTCAGGAGGATACCAGCTCAAGAGGATACGAGCCTAGCCAGGAGGGATACGAGCCTCCAGGAGGGATACCAGCCTCCAGGAGGGATACCAGCCTCCAGGACGGATACCAGTCTCAAGAAGGGATAGTAAACTCAATAAGGGATATAATCCTACAGGAGGGATACAAACCTCCAGAAGGAATACCAGTCTCAAGAAGGGATAGTAGCCTCTAAGGGATATAAACCTACAGGAGGAATACCAGCCTCCAGGAGGGATACCGCCCTCCAGGAGGGCTACCGGCCTTCAGAAAGAGGATCTCATAAATTCTTTCTCGTTCCCTCCCTCCTTCCCTCCTCCTTGGAGGTCGGTGCCAGCCCAGTGCCTGGCGCCAGACAATACTTTCTACTTAGGGATGCCAGGCCCTGGCTCTCTTCCAGGCTTCCCTACGTTACTGGCTTGGCACCAGTCACTCTCACCCTGTCTTCTTCCCTCTCTCACCTCTCCCTGCCCTCTCACCACCACCAACGGCACTGGCACTGGCACCTCGCTCAACCACTCAGAGCGACTCGACCATCAGAAATCATCATTCAGGGACCAATAATTATAACTGACAGAATAATCATCACAGTAATTACAAGCTCCATGGAATGATTGTTAATAATTATCAACATTTTTGTCTGAGTTATAATCATTGTAAGTGCCAGAAATTTCATAGTAATAATAATAATTCTATTATTATTTTTATTATAATTATTTCTATTTCTATTATTATTATTATTATTCTTGGGAAAACACAGCACTTTATTACGGGACCTGAGTCAACCATAACAGGTCAACCAAGCTGGACATAACACCCACCCATCTAAACGAGTGTTGCAGCTCTCTGAACTAAAAAAAAGCTTCGTGTTGCAGCTCTCTGAACTAAAAAAAAGCTTCGAAGTGAAAGCTTACTCAGCTCTCTTGTCGACAGGAATGGCAGCATGCATAGAGCCTGGTATATACAAGGTCTGGTATATACAAGGTCTGGTATATACAAGGCCAGGTATATACAAGGTCTTGTATATACAAGGTCTGGTATATACAAGGTCTGATATATACAAGACCTGGTATATACCAGGTCTTGTATATAGAAGACCTGGTATATACAAGACCTGGTATATACAAGACCTGGTATATACAAGGTCTGGTATATACAAGGTCTGGTATATACATGGTCTGATATATACAAGGTCTGGTATATACAAGACCTGGTATATACAAGGTCTGGTATATACAAGGTCTGGTATATACAAGGCCAGGTATATACAAGGTCTGGTATATACAAGGCTAGGTATATACAAGGTCTGGTATATACAAGGTCTAGTATATACAAGGCCATGTATATACAAGGTCTGGTATATACAAGGCCAGGTATATACAAGGTCTGGTATATACAAGGCCAGGTATATAGAAGGTCTGGTATATACAAGGTCTGGTATATACAAGGTCTGGTATATACAAGGTCTGGTATATACAAGGTCTGATATATACAAGGCCAGGTATATACAAGGTCTGGTATATACAAGGCCAGGTATACACAAGGCCTGGTATATACAAGGTCTGGTATAAACAAGGACCCTGGTTCGAGTCGTTCATTACTACACATACACACACATACACACGGACAGGAGAACCCAGACTCAGGAGGAAGCTCAAATACAACCTCCCTCACAATCACCTACAGAAGTCCCCAACCTGGACAACCACAATGCAACTAAACATTCTAACCCAAAACACACATGCCATACCCACTGCTCCCACCCACCTCATTACAAGTTCCACCTTCACAGCAACCACCCATAGTTCCTCATCAGGTCTCCCACTTTCCCAACATCAACGTACCCCCCAGACTACGGTTTTAGAAAAGAAGTTGAAGGTTTGGTATACAAATGCAGATGGAATAACAAATAAATGTGAGGTGTGGCATGAAAGAATAAAGGAGCCATCCCCAGACATAAAAGCACTCACAGAAACGAAACTCACCAGGATGATAACAGATGCAATCTCTCCAACCGATATCAAATCCTCAGGAAAGATAGAAGGAGCAGAGGGGAAGGAGGAGTTGCACTGCTCATTAAGAACAGGTGGGGATTTGAGGAAATGGAAGGAATGGATGGAATGGGCGAAAGGGACTACATAGTAGGAACAATTCAGTCTGAGAGCCATAAGGTGGTAATTGCTGTAATGTACAACCCGCCACAGAACTGCCTTAGGCCAAGAGAAGAATACGACGAGAGCGACAGAGCAATGGTAGACACACTAGCCGAGGTGGCCAGAAGAGCTCACATGGGGAGAGCAAAGTTACTAGTTATGGGTGATTTCAATCACAAGGAGACTGATTGGGAAAACCTGGAGCCCCACGGGGGTCTTGAATCATGAAGAGCCAAGATGATGGATGTGGTACTGGAAAACCTCATGCATCAACATGTTAGAGACACTACCAGAGAGAGAGGTGAGAATGATCCAGCAAGACTGGACCTAGTATTCACCTTGAGTAGTTCGAACATCGATGATATCACGTACGAAAGGCCAATTGGAGCTAGTGATCATGTGGTTCTGTGTTTTGATTATATAGTTGAGCTACAAGTGGAGAGGGGAGCAGGAATAGGACGCGGAAAACAAAACTACAAAAGGGGTGACTACACAGGCATGAGGAACTTCCTACAAGACGTTCAGTGGGAGAGAGAATTGGCAGGAAATCCAGTAAAAGAAATGATGGACTATGTAACAACAAAATGAAAGGAGGCAGAGGAGAGGTTTGTTCCCAAGGGAAACAGAAGTAATGGGAAGACCAGAACGAGTCCTTGGTTCAACCAAAGGTGTAGAGAGGCAAAAA
>WNWK01014946.1:0-49507 GCA_009830355.1 Cherax destructor
GAAGGAAATACAATTCAAAGCATTTTCTACTGTGTTTATTTGCTCCAAGCTCCCTTTTACACTCAGGATAACAGGCCTTAGAACCTGAGGTTGTAATACTAGTCATACACATGTACTTCAGTGACAAGGTCACGCACCAGTCCTAGGTATACACACCAGTCTTAAAAAATATACACTTATCATTCATATGTACAGTACACGAGTAGCATGTACACATTCTCCATGTATATAAACCAATCGTTTGTATATACAGTTACTAGTATATATTTTATATATATATATATATATATATATATATATATATATATCGTCCGATTAGGTAAAATTTGCTATTTTGGCTTAAATAGCAACGCTCTTCTTGCCATATAAGACAAGCGAAAATTTGTGTATGCAATAATTTCGCAAAAATCATTCTGAACCTAACGAAAAAAAATATATTTCATTGTGTTTGTTTATTATTAAATTATTGTAAACTTATCTAAAATATATTTAGTTAGGTTAGGGTAAATTAAATTGCGCTTGTTATAATAAGGTTAGGTAAGTTTTCAAAGTTTCTCTTGGTACAAAATTATAAATATTTACATTAACATAAATGAAAAAATATATCTTTAAACGTATAAGAGAAAATGTTAGGAAGGACTTAATTTTAGATGAGTTCTTGCTAATTGACAAGTTTTACCTAATCGGCACGACATATATATATATATATATATATATATATATATATATATATATATATATATATATATATATATATATATAATATATATATATATATATATACACCAGTCATTCATATACGCACCAGTCATACGCATGTACACCAATTATACGTAAATACACCAATCATACTAATTTACAAGGCTGCGAGACCGCCAACTGCCTGCATAAATCTGACGTCTATTAGAATTTTACAAACCTGGTAATTCTGCACTTCACAAAATATCTTTCTGAAGGATTACGTCAGTTGGAGACCTCTCATCGTGGTTGACTTACCCAAGGTCGTTATTGTAAGCGATCCATGTAATTGACGGTAATGACACCACACACGGTGCTGGACCAGTCATTAGTGGAACAACATTTCGTTCTGCGTACAGATTAATGTTCTCACGGCCTGAAGAAGCTCTGCAGAAAACGAAACGTTGTGAAAATAGTCTGCGCCATGTTTCGGCTCTACTGCCGCCGGTAATTCATTGATTGGTTCCAGGTATTTTGACCTGGACAAAATGGTTTACTTTTGTCTCTATTGCTGTATGACCTTGTAGGTTTAGAACTTCTTTATTATTATAATAATTTAGTCTATCCTCATCTAAGTAAATTTTTTTTAATGTACTCAAGATAATTGTCTTGAAGCTTCTTTTTTAACTAAGTTTTCTATATTTGTTAAGCTAGGATTAATTAATTTAGGTTAGATTATATTATGCAAACCTGTAAATAGTGAATATTTAATCGCAAATTAGCAAATTAGAAAAAAAAAGCTGCGTTGTGTCTGATAACGAGGGAAAAAACAGACAACGTTCAAATATGAACGTTCATCACTGGCATGAAAGAAAGATACGGCGTTTAAAAATGAACGTTTATCATCGGAGTTAAAAAAAAGAGACAACGTTTAAATCTGAACGTTTAACGACTCGTGGGGGGGGCAATGTGGTCTCCTATTAGAGGGATTCAAATATAGTGGACCCCCGGTTTTCGTACTACCCAGCTTGCATGTAAAACCACAGTTATTCTCCATAAAATATATTTTTTGATAATATTTCCCATAAGAAATAATGTAAATGCAATTAATCCGTTGCAGACACCCAAAAGTATTAACAAAAAATACATTTTATGGAAAATTACTGGGGTTTCACATGCAAGCTGGGGAGTATGAAAACCGGGGGTCTCGATGTTAGGCGGGTCTTAGTCAGATGATGACCTGCCGTTGGAGCTTTTGGTCATCTGACCGAGGCCTACCGCTGGTTTACCGGTCCACCCCTTTAAAAATTATGGTCAGTTATAACCATTTTTTAATTACATGGAGTTAGCGGTAACGTCCCGTGATCACTGGGACTCAGAACCTGGCTGCTTGTTGCAGTTACTGGCTGCTCCTGCAAGGAGATGGTAAGTGCCTTGACGTCGGTGAAGAACTCTTGATCCAAGGAATTGTAGTTGCCCTTTCCCTTCCTTCCATCTCTCTGTCGCTGTATGACCCCAACATAGAAATACTATTACTGCTACCACTACTACTGCTTCTATTATCACTGCTAATACCACTACTACTACTACTACTACTACTACTACTACTACTACTACTACTACTACTACTACTACTACTTCTACTTCTACTACTATTACTACTACTACTTCTTCCACTACTACTACTACTACTACTTCCACTACTACTACTACTACTACTTCCACTACTACTACTACTTCCACCATCATTACTACTACTAAGTACCACCATTTCTACTACTACTCCTACTACTATTAAAATTATCACTACTTCCACCACTACTACTACTACCACCACTTCTACTACTATAACCATTATTAATAAAAATTGTAAAAACTAGATGCATATCTTTGAGATCTAACAATGGTATTCCCATATTGCATAACGACAACCCCTGCATTTCAATTCATTTCAAGGGCGTAGTGTAGAATGCGGCATAAATTTCTAATGCAGTTAAATATTAGCACTAAAGATCTGAAGCGAGAAACTGGAATACCAATTTCTTTAATAAAAATAGATAATTGGTACATACACAGCCCTAAATTAAATAAAACCATCCACTAATGAATATCAGCTTTGAAGGCAAGCCGAAGAGGCATTCTCATGTTATCTTAGACAGACCAATTACCAAAAATACAATAAATTTGAAGGCACTCAGAAATTGCATTTCCCATTTATCAATGTTGAAAGGTGAAGCCAGTTGGATGAGGTAGTAAGAATTTATTACATTAAAACCAGTTTTACAATTTTCTCAGTTTCTCCCATAAAGAAAAAGACAAACTTGGACCTAGAGTAAGTTAGTAAGTATGCATGTAAGTAATTAAGTAAGCTTTATTTAACTTTGGGTACATATGACGCCTGGTCACAGACCGGGCCGCGGGGGCGTTGACCCCCGAAACCCTCTCCAGGTATACATATACCAATTTTTTACAATGGTCAATATTTAGATTTAACCTTAGATAACCCAGTAAATGTAAACACTGTGACTCATATATAATACGGTATCACAGTATTATACATAACCCCAGACCCTGTACCTCTGACTCATATATAATACGGTATCACCTTATTATACATAACCCCAGACCAGTACCTCTGTCCTAGCTATGTGAATACTGGCATAAGTTTCTTATTCATTTAAATATTACCACTGAGGATTTAATGTAAACATGAAAATGCATTCTCAAGAATTCGCTTGAAACTATTATCCCAACATCTTCAATAAAAATGACACCCTAGAACTAAAACTAATTCAAATCTTCACTGAGAAATACCAACCATGAACGTTGAGAGCCAATCTGAGAAGGCGTCCTCTCCAAGTCTCACAGTGTTCAGTATCCAAAACTATTCCAGAATTTGAATGTAAAGTACAAGTTCCATTATCGAGTTATTGGCGTTGAAGTTTTGAAGCTCAGTGGATGAGGCTTTTACAAAATAACACATGAAGACCAGCGTTTCCATTAGTAAACTGGTTCCAAAACAAGGTAAAATCCGTTCAATCTTTTTCTAAGAAAGATTCACCAATGTTTAAGGTTTAAGGACGATCAAAAGAAACTTTCGCCAGTTATTTCACGGAAAAAACAATTTGCTTAATAATAATAAGAATAATAATAACAAAATAAAAGCTACACAACGCAAAATCTAGGCGAAACATCCTTTGAGAAAAACACTTCGTCACTAAAAATTTGAAGCCGACAAGATGCATTTTTTTATTATTGCTCAAAATTCAACAATTACAAGTTTATTAACAATGTTACTAAACTGGATATTTGAACTTACACGGCTTAAATTACAAAGCGTTTCATAAGTTGCTTTAGCAACTGAAGACTGATGCCATTAATAAAAGAAAAACTATAGTTATTGAAAGAATGTTTAACTATATCATTTCGAAACTAAAATGACATCTACCCATCATACTAACAATATCAACCTGAAAAGGTTGAAACCGATCAGAAGATTATTTCCATAGATATCTCATGGAAGCCAATAGTCTAAATAAATCTAACCTGAGGGTACCTGCGTCTGCCTATTGTACCACGAGTCTTCCCGTAGTTATAACTCACTAGGGTTGAAAATTTGAATCTGATAGGATGAGGCATTCTGAAGGAAGGAAGTTAATGGAAGACATGAGCACAGTACGCAGGGATATGCTGGATCTAGCATAAATTCGTACAAAAAATGTACTTAAGCACTCTCAAACTTGGGAAACTGTAAAAAGCAATCGCTGTATGACCCTTTCGGGTTTAGCGCTTAGTTATGATTAAAATAATAAGAAAACGCAATAAAACGCTAGTTATCGGTATGTCTCACTTTTCTTTTCTCACGTATGTTCTATTTAATATTTTTTACAATTCTGCGAGAAAAAAAAAAGAAATATTTGTTTCACGAAAGTCCCATTCAATATAAAAAATTTCCAATACAATTGGTAAATTGCCTCCTACACTACTCAAATTCATTAAAAAATTCTTCCACTTGAAATTCAATGTTTGAAACTGGGCAGGAGAAGTATTCTCTAGTTATGACATGGAAATGAATTTAGTCAATTAAAAATGGCAAATTAAAATGTACACAGCGTAAGATGACAAGAGCACCAACATTAAGAATTAAAGTCCTATCAGAAAAGGTATTCTCAAGTAATTGCAATTAATCTAACAGCAGCGCTGTATGACCCTTGTGGGTTTAGCGCATACTTTTGATTATAATAATTATCTTAATCCAACAACTTCAAGATTTCTAACAATATCAGTAAAATTTCAAATTTGAGCGTCAATATAATGAAGTCAGTGAGAACTGGTATTGTTCAGTTAATGGATGGTTATCACAGTTTAATAAATGAAATTGGTAAATTAAGAGCAATACAGCCCAGTAACAACGTGAACTTTGAGTTCAACACAACACACCAGTGCTAAAAGTTTGAGGCCAAACAGAAGAGGCTTTCCCAAAGTATTGCATTGCTTTTTACTGATTTCCATTTTATTAACTATTTTAGTATAGCGACAAATTTGCACTACAAAAAATAAACCATTGAGTAGTAGCCTGTCTAGAAGATGCATTATCCATTAAATAGTAAAGCCATTCAAAAGAGGTATATTCACTGGCAATTAACATGATCCAATGGGAAAAACAATTCGCACAATTTTACACGTGAACCCTTCTCCTGTTACAGTGAATCCTATCAGCTTCAACCTTCCTGTCAAAGTTGAAGCTGATAGGAAAAGGCATTCCGAAGCTGTAAAGGAAATTTGAAGGAAGAAAAAGGGAAAAAAAATCAGGCACCCACTGAAAGGCCTACCTCCGGGAATACACAATAATCAGAGAACTCTTCTAGAACTGAGCTACGGTGAAGAAAGTACTCGACTAGTGTCCACATTTCAGGAGATTGTGATAGACTGCAGTGGGATATAGAAAGTCAAGGTGCAAGATGTATCTTCAGAAATTACAAGGTTATGACTGAGATAAATACCCTAAGAAACTGATTTTGATTTACAAAGTTTGACCGAAAAGTTTGGGTAAGTACAACAAGAATGATTAAAATGATTCTACATTATGTCTATATATTACAATTTTGAACACATTTATCAGTTACACATGTTGGTCAACAGAAGACAAGTCGTAGTGTATAAGTGTAGAACACTTTCCCAACGAGTGTCTGAAGCGTAAATTACAAACAACAGTTGGACTTCGTTCAGTGGGTGATCGGTGGGATCTTGCCAATAACACCATTGTAAACAATGACCGGGATACAGCATGTGCGCAGTAACATTAATATATTATATTATATATATATATATATATATATATATATATATATATATATATATATATATATATATATATATATATATACAGTACTATATATATATGGGAGAACGAGACAGACATATAGCAAAACATTTGGAAGTCCACACCGAGACTATCCGCTGATAAAAAACTATCTAGCTCTACCTATATTAAGGACTATCGTGAATAATTAAGTGTGTGAGTCAAGGATAGGTAAGCATTGGACTCTCTCCACTCCCTCCGACCACTGCAGACATGTAAACTGGTGGAAAATTATATCTACCTTGTAAATAAATAAGACATACAATGTTGGTTACGGCATTTTCTTGTGAAGAAGACATTGGAGATGATTGATGTACCTTGCTCACATGAAGTGTTCTCTCAAGAACATCACATGGTGGTATTTCTGGAATCTATATAAATATATTAATGATCCTATATTAAAGACTTACTCTGATGCATTCCTAGCTGCCTTTTCCTTCTTCTTGCTGGCTATTTTTTCTAAGTACTCATCAGTTAGTGGAGGCACCAGGAACAAGTTCACTCCTAACTTACCAGCAAGTTTCCAACACTGTTGTAATGACAAAACTTCTAAAGGCCAAAGGATTTAACTGAAATTCCATGGGAAACTATGTTGATAGGAGACAGTAACTCCACTATAAATACAAGTGAACTCCATACTAACACAGGTCAACCACTGTTGCTCCTGCTTGCTTAACAGTACTTCAGCTGACTAATATGGGTAACATCCTGCAGGATGGTAGCATACCATAGACTGGGTTGGGCTTAGGCTTTGAAATTGGCTGAGATAGGATAAAAGCTCTGAGCCTTTATAATTACCAGTAAGAAAATAGAGAGGAGTGTAGCAGCAAACTGCAAATGCCCCCAAATTAATTTAACTTATTACTAAAGTAAATGTAAAATAATTATGCATAATCATGCACAATTCTCTGAAATAGCTGACCAGTACATTTATGATTAACAAAAGTACTGCATTTTTATTTATAATTTATCATAAAGTAATATGAAAGTTTCAAAGGTCACAAATAAGAGGGTCATCATTACAATCATGTGATTGTGAACATTTTATCTTCTCTTCCCCAGAGGTGTGTGACTCGCCCTCCAGTCAGCTCACTCAAGGTAAACAATATATTGCTACTTGCTTACGTACAGTATATTATGTAAACGTTTTCAATTACCCTATTCAAAGTTTTTTCTTATTATATTTGTTCCCGTAAGCCATCCTCTTCTTTCCACCCTCCTCTCTCATTCATTTTCTTCTGTCTGTTGTCTGTTTCTATCTCTGTCTGTCTCTGTCCGTCTGTCATGTCTCTCTCTCCATAGGTGAACTAGAGACTGGTACGTTCCCCAGGGATCGGTTTTTGGTTCATTCCTCTTCACAATGTACATAAATAATCTCGAGTAGGTCTGTTTTCAAAGGTTGCAAAATTTGTGGATGTCACCAAATTGGGGAAAAGTGCAGAGCAACCAAAGCCGAGTGTTTGAAAATTGAGAATGACCTGGAAAGGTTGGTCGAGTTTCAAAATAGACACGTGCAAAGTAATGCATATTGAGTATAACAGTCTCAACCATGAATACTAATCGTTGGTAAAAAAATAACCGAAAGAAGAGAAAAAAATTTCAAGCAGTGCTTATCCACGAACAGGAAAGCTGACGGAATGTTAGGTTTCATAGCAATGAACTCTGAGCAGAAAACATATTGACTCTCTATTATCCACTTGCTAGAATGCAACTTGAATATGCCATTCGGGTTTCCTCTTCAAATTACGTAAAAGAAGAAAATGTTCTGGAGAGGTACAGAGAGAAGAGCTACCAGACTAGTACCAGGAAGACTAAAAACACTGAAAAATGGTATGTTGATACCGACAAGATGTGAAAAAAGACACTTATGTACAGTTCAGGACATTTATTAAAGGAAAGTTTCACCACGAGTGGCGAAACGTTTCCTCTAATTTCCTCTATTTGAAGTGATGAATGAGCTCACAACTCGAGAAAAATGGAACAAAACTACGAGGCAAATGATGATACACGAACAAAGGCAAAGTTTTTATACGAACAGAATTGCAGCAGATCACAATAAACTTCCCGCTAATGTTGCTAGCACAAAGCCACAACAGTCATTTAAGATCCAGATGAACAAGCAGCTTGTGTGTATGAGTAGGATCCAACTAGATACAACGTTCATTGGTGGGAGGAGATGCTAGCTCCAGGACCTAATAAGTCACTGTTACCAGCAAGGGAAAACAGGAGCGAGACGTTGCCTTGGACAGTCGCTACCTCACTAAACCCTCACCAAAGCCACTTTACAAAGTGCACGGACCGTCAAATACGTACAACAGATAAGACAATGTGAAGTCAACGGATTCCTGATGTAAGTGATGTGTGTGATCAGTTGAGAACGAGGCAACCACGTCAATAGTAGTAGTACTGGAAGTAGAGGATAGTGATAGATACTGGAAGTAGTGGATAGTGATAGATACAACAGAATTGGTGGTAGCCAGAAACAGAACTACTAACAGTGGAGTAACACAAGTAGTAAGATATAAATAGTACTAATTTAATAGAAATGGTTATAGCCGACGTCTTCTGTCCATTCCATCTCTCCTGTAAAATCCATTCTATAAACTAATATTGTATAGTATAATTTTCCCTCTTTTTTTTCTCTCCGGCAGTAGCCGGAGGGAGTGGATGGTGAGGATGGAGGATGGAGGATGGTGGATAATGAGGAAAGAGCCTTCCTATTTTTCTATCCTTGTCTCAAACATATAAATAATACACAATAATCACTAATAGCCCTTAATCCAGATAAAAGTAGATAGTTATCCTCTGCAGATAGCTTCGGTGTGGACTTAGAAGTTTTCTGTTCTCTCTCTCTCTCTCTCTCTCTCTCTCTCTCTCTCTCTCTCTCTCTCTCTCTCTCTCTCTTTCCTTGCAAGGAATGAATAAGAATACTGACAAAATCATTCAGTAAAAACACAAATGTATTTTGAACACTTAACGATGGCAACGCTTGGCTTGGGGGTCCTAGCTGCTCCTTACAACTCTCATATGTATTATTAGGTCACTGCACTTCCACATGTTCTCGGTTTTCTCCAGTACTCTTCATAGTCATGAAAAACTGGGTTTCCGTGCGTAATGTTCTTTAAATAAATTTTCCAAACTGCTTAACGTGCTTGTTGTGTATGGTGGTAGTAGTATTTGCATCTTACCAACCGTTATTGAGTCACAGCCTTCCTGATCACTGACCGTTACTAGTTTCTGCTGATCTAGCGATGTCATAGGTCACCCTCTGAATGCCGTGAGCGTCTCTCGCCCACTGGCATCAGTTCAAGACAGGATAGTACAGAGTAGACAGGTCAGGCGAGAAGGCTCTGAGTGCTCTCCCATATTTTCCCACTAATATATAGTTACCAACCAAGCTACGTTCATCAAGAACCAACACGATAAAGCAAGGCTCCATAACATTCCTGACCTACCATCTCTCTCTCTCTCACTCTCTCTCTTTCTCTTTCTCTCTCACTTCTGACAGTAATGCTTCCATTTCCCCTCATTATTGTTTTTTTAGTTCTCTCTTGACATTTATTTAATGGCCACCCAGTTTCTACCTGTTAACTATTTCTTTGTTCACCTGGGATTCGTCCTCTTGGTTTTTTTTTTACCACGGAGTCTAATGACACATCACCTCTTGCTGTGGGTGGTGAATGTACTCACCTATAATATGTACTCATGTATATGTGGTTGCAGGGGGTTGACTCCCGCCTCCCAACTTAACGCTTGCCAGATTCACTCCAGCAAAGTCTTAAAGGGCCTTACCGTATTTGCTCTTAAAACTATACATGGAGCCTGCATCCACCACTTCCTCACCGAGATCATTCCACTTCCTGACCACCCTGAGACTGAAGAAATACTTCCTGACATCCCTGTGGCTCACCTGCGTCTTTAACTTCCAGCTGTGCCCTCGGGTTCCAATTTCTTCCTCAAGAGCTGCCTCTGTCTATCCTATTAATTTCCCTGAGTATTTTGTTTGTCATATTTTTAGACGTTCTACTGTAATTCAGTATCATAGATTCAGTTACAGTAGCCTTTCCTCAGCTCTTTCCCCAGTGTCTTAACATACTTAACCAGCAGTGAGTTCCATACTGGTGCTGCGCACTCGAAGATGGGCCTGACATATGTTGTAGAGTCACCCTTAGATTTGTCAGACGAGTATTGTGTGCAGAGGTTATCCTGTTGGTGTGAACGTCTGGTGAAATACTAGACATCATTACATCCTTATATCTTTCTCTCTCTCTCTTGAGTGTGGTCTGACGCCACTGCTGCCCGAGCCTATACTCCGTGTCCTGTCTTCTGTATTCACCCACCGATCTTCATGACTTTCCATTTGCTGGGGTTGAATTCCAGCAATTACTTATCTTACCAATTTTCTTGAAGTTTGTTAACATTTTTTTGCGGTATTTCCCTGTCTGTTAGTCATCTTATATTCGTGCCATCAATTTTACACCACCTACAAACAGTGATACTTTTGACTTAGTCTCGTCCTGAATACCATCAACATAAACGTGAAACAATACTGGTCTTAATACCACACGTGTGTGTGTATGTGTGTGTGAATCAACTAATATTAGAAACACGGAAATCCTGTCTCTTCTGAGAGTGTGACGCATTGATGTCAAGGAAACAACAGCGTTGTCTCGGCTGTAGTTGAACAGTCATTGAGCTTAGCAATAGCTGCAATAAACTGTATAGTTTACCGTATAATGTGACAGTGTTTTGTACACATCATAAGTAACCGTTGTAAGGTACTGCAAGAGCATTATAAAAAAAGGCCTTGGAATTAGGCTCTAAATGAGACACTGTTGTGGAAGAATACCGAGAAACACCCGTACATAGAGGTGAAGAAAACGTAACGGTAAAGCCCGTACACACAGATGAACATGACGTAACAGTAACGCCCATACACAGAGGTGGGTACCAGATGTGGTGACATACACACGTGCTGGTACCAGATGTGGTGACATACACACTTGCTGGTACCAGATGTGGTGACATACACACGTGCTGGTACCAGATGTGGTGACATACACACTTGCTGGTACCAGATGTGGTGACATACACACTTGCTGGTACCAGATGTGGTGACATACACACGTGCTGGTACCAGATGTGGTGACATACACACTTGCTGGTACCAGATATGGTGACATACACACGTGCTGGTACCAGATGTGGTGACATACACACTTGCTGGTACCAGATGTGGTGACATACACACTTGCTGGTACCAGATGTGGTGACATACACACGTGCTGGTACCAGATGTGGTGACATACACACTTGCTGGTACCAGATGTGGTGACATACACACGTGCTGGTACCAGATGTGGTGACATACACACTTGCTGGTACCATATGTGGTGACATACACACTTGCTGGTACCATATGTGGTGACATACACACTTGCTGGTACCAGATGTGGTGACATACACACTTGCTGGTACCAGATGTGGTGACATACACACTTGCTGGTACCAGATGTGGTGACATACACACTTGCTGGTACCAGATGTGGTGACATACACACTTGCTGGTACTAGATGTGGTGACATACACACTTGCTTGTACCAGATATGGTGACATACACACTTGCTGGTACCAGATATGGTGACATACACACTTGCTGGTACCAGATGTGGTGACATACACACTTGCTGGTACAAGATGTGGTGACATACACACTTGCTGGTACAAGATGTGGTGACATACACACTTGCTGGTACCAGATGTGGTGACATACACACTTGCTGGTACCAGATGTGGTGACATACACACTTGCTGGTACAAGATGTGGTGACATACACACTTGCTGGTACCAGATGTGGTGACATACACACTTGCTGGTACCATATATGGTGACATACACACTTGCTGGTACCAGATGTGGTGACATACACACTTGCTGGTACCAGATGTGGTGACATACACACTTGCTGGTACCAAATGTGGTGACATACACACTTGCTGGTACAAGATGTGGTGACATACACACTTGCTGGTACCAGATGTGGTGACATACACACTTGCTGGTACCATATATGGTGACATACACACTTGCTGGTACCAGATGTGGTGACATACACACTTGCTGGTACCAGATGTGGTGACATACACACTTGCTGGTACCAGATGTGGTGACATACACACTTATTGTGATAATTTTACTTTGGTAAACACCAAAACTATACTTATCTTTGTTGCTGGGTGAACTTCCTCCAGCCACGGGTCAGGAACTTCCTGCAGCCACGGGTCAGGAACTTCCTGCAGCCACGGGTCAGGAAATTCCTCCCATGAGACCCAGGGTTTACCAAATCAACTGAGCTGTATGGGTGAGTAATATATGTTAGCTATTATATATTGCCCCAGAGGAGCGTATTCCATATCTTCAGTCATGGAATGGACTGAAATGCACTTTACTCACGGGGTTTGGGCTGATCGCCCGCGTATCACCGGGTGAATGATAAATCAGCCTAGATCAAAAAATGTATTCCTAACTGCGCAGCTGGTTAACATCTATGTCTGAGCAAACTTAGCTGGGTATTTGTATCGGACCCTTAACTCACACCCGGAGAACGCTGTCTTGATCTGTAGAACGTCGCTGATGAGTCACCGTCTTGTTGATGACACACTCGCGATTGTCTTTACGTTTGTCTTTTAGCAGTAATAAGAAGCTGCGCACACTTCTGAATATACCGCGATTTTATGATTATTTTATCAGTAAACGTGCTGGAACAGAGTTCTTATCCGCTTTCCCGACGTTAGTGGAGATTGAATAGGACATTGAAGACGCACGACGAATGTCCCTTTGTTAGGTCAAATCACCGCGCCGTAAGCCCCGTTCCCTCTTGTTGGTTAGTTCAATCTGACGCCCTCCGGCCCTCCGCTCCTCAGTCGAGCTCAGTATCGCTGACCTCAGCTCAATTTCCCACTTGCTAAACACTGCAACAGTTTGCAATTCAAATGCTTGTGTTCTTCAAATATTTAGATCACTAGAGCACATGATTATAATGTCAAGTGTAGAAACTGAAACAACAGTTTTTTCTAACTTTCCTGCTATGGCAAAGAGTCCCATTTATATCAAATGTCTGTCAATCATATACACTCGTTGCTACACTGGTCAGCCATACGTGACTTCTGGCTTCCTGGGTCCGTTCATCTGTTACTAATCAAGTTGTTGACCAGACACGCCGTCTGGCCCTTTTCTAAGGGCCGGGCCCCTTAAAGGGCAGAAGGGGCAGAAAGGGCTCATACCTACCCTCTCTTGGAGGGTATCAGGTGTGGTGACACACACACTTGTGGGCATCAGGTGTGGTGACATACACAATTGTGGGTACCAGGTGTGGTGACATACACAATTGTGGGTACCAGGTGTGGTGACATACACAATTGTGGGTACCAGGTGTGGTGACACACACAATTGTGGGTACCAGGTGTGGTGACACACACACACTTGTGGGTATGAGGTGTGGTGACACACACACTTGTGGGTATCAGATGTGGTGACATACACACTTGTGGGTATCAGGTGTGGTGACACACACTTGTGGGTACCAGGTGTGGTGACACTCACACTTGTGGGTATCAGATGTGGTGACATACACACTAGTGGGTATCAGGTGTGGTGACATACACACTTGTGGGTACCAGGTGTGGTGACATACACACTTGAGTATCGGGTGTGGTGACATACACACTTGAGTACCAGATGTGGTGACAGACACACTTAGGTACCAGGTGTGGTGACATACACACTTGGGTATCTGGTTTGATGACATACACATTTGCGGGTGTCAGGTGTGGGGATATACACACTTTGGTATCAGGTGTGGTGACATACACACTTCCGGGTCCTAGGTGTAGTGACATACACACTTGTGGGTATCAGGTATGGTGACACACACTTGTGGGTATCAAGTGTGGTGACATACACACTTGTGGGTATCAGGTGTGGTGACATTCACACTTGCTGGTACAAGGTGTGGTGACAAACACACTTGTGGGTATCAGATGTAGTGACATACACCCTTGAGTATCAGGTGTGGTGACATACAATCTTGTGGGTTCCAGGTGTGGTGACATGCACACTTGTGGGTGCCAGGTGTGGTGACATACACACTTGTGGGTACCAGGTGTGGTGATATTCATACTTGTGGGTGCCAGTTGTGGTGATATACACGATTGTTGGTACCAGGAAAGGTAACATGCACACTTGTGGGTGCCAGGTGTGGTAACATGCACAATTGTGGGTGCCAGGTGTAGTGACATACATATTGTGGGCGCCAGGTGTGGTGACATACACACTTGTGGGTACCAGGTGTGGTGACATACACACTTGTGGGTGCCAGGTGTGGTGACATACACAATTGTGGGTACCAGGTGTGGTGCCATACACACTTGCTGGCACTAGGTGTGGTGACATACACACTTGTGGGTATCAGGTGTGGTTACATACACAATCGTGGGTATCAGGTGTGGTGACACACACAATTGTGGGTACCAGGTGTGGTGACATACACAATTGTGCGTATCAGGTGTGGTGACACAATTGTGGGTACCAGGTGTGGTGACATACACACTTGAGTATCGGGTGTGGTCACATACACACTTGAGTATCAGATGTGGTGACATACACGTTTGGGTACCAGATGTTGTGACATGCACACTTAGGTACCAAGTGTGGTGACATATACACTGGGTACCAGGTGTGGTGACATACACACTTGGGTATCGGGTTTGATGACATACACATTTACGGGTGCCAGGTGTGGTGATATAACCACTTTGGTATCAGGTGTGATGACATACGCACTTCCGGGTACTAGGTATGGTGACATTCACACTCCCGGGTATTAGGTATGATGACATACACACTCCCGGGTACTAGGTGTGATGACATACACACTTCTGGGTACTAGGTGTAGTGACATACACACTTCCTATGCTAGGTGTGGTGACATACACACTTCCGGGTGCTAGGTTATTGTGACATACACACTTCCGGGTACTAGGTGTGGTGACATACACACTTCCGGGTACTAGGTGTGGTGACATACACATTTGGGTACCAGCAGGTGTGATGAAGTACCCACTATGGGAGTACTGACGTATCCCTGGAAAATCTGCAGTTTTCATTAGACAACACTTAAATGCTATCAGCCTCGGGAGGTAGAACATTATTTTGGTCCTGAAGGACAAGAACTATACCACCACTTACACGAGTGTCTCCTCCAGTTTCAACTTGGCTTCACCTGAAACGCAGTGAGCTGAGTACCAGTGCTTGTGTGTCCTTGCTTACTCTCCCGTATACTGGAACTGTATCCCAACCTTTGTCCGTTTTCCAACCTTTGAAAACGGTTTTCTACTCTCATATCCTGCTTGACTATTTTTCAACTCACCCATTACCAGGCGTGTTGACAGTATGCCTTTCCCCGTATGTTTCCCATAACTCCTGCTAAGGGAGTTATTGGCCCAAGGCCTGTTTTTGATGGCACCCACCGGAGGGCTAGCACTGAGGTCAGTGCTCTTGTCCTCAGAAAACACTCGTATTAAGAGTGGGAATGGTTGGTGTTGAGAATAGCCTGCCTATTATGTTCTTATGTTCACGGTGTCCAGTAGTTCTATTGCTAGCGCACTCAGCTCACAAACTGAGGTCCGGGGGTCGATCCCCGGTACGGGTGGAAACATTAGGACGTGTTTCCTTAAGGCACCTGCTGTTCATGTTCACCTACCATTACAATAGGTACCTGGGTGTTAGGTGACCGGTGTGAGTCGCATCCTCGGGGCAAAATTGACCTAATTTGCCCGAAATGCTCTGCATAATAATTTTCTTTCTATATAGGAGTATGTCACTGATCTCAGCTAGGCCTGTATACCTTGTACATTTACTTGTAGAAATAAAGATTATTATTCTTATTTTGTTAAGTCATCTCCAAGTACCCTGAGGCAAGGTGTTGTCCAGGGGTAACTTGACCTCCCTTCACCCTTTCTCAGTATAGTTTACGTTAGTCAACCACACCCTGTGATCTGGCCTGAGAGGCGTCAACCTGTCTCTCGCAAAACTTGTTTTAGTAACTCCTGGATCCCTGATTATAATATAAGTTATATCACGAGGAGTGATGAAACATATGTGGGCACGAAGTGCAGGAGCAGGTGTCCACACCTGCCCACACACCTGTTACCACACACCTGTTACCACACACCTGCCCCAACACCTGTTATCACACACCTGGCCGACACCTGTTACCACACACCTGCCACCACACCTGTTACCACACACCTGCCCGCACACCTGCCCCCACTCATACACGCAAGCCTCCACTCACAGTTATTCCCCAAAGATTTCAACTAGCACTGCAACATCTAACAGAACAGAACATTTAAAAATATGGTACTTCCCTATTTACTCATCTATTTGTGGTTGCAGGGGTCGAGACATAGCTCCTGGCCCCGCCTCTTCACTGATCGCTACTAGGTCCTCTCTGTCCCTGCTCCATGAGCTTTATCATACCTCGCCTTAAAACTATGTATGGTTCCTGTCTCCACTACGTCACTTGCCAGACTATTCCACTTCCTGACAACTCTGTGACTGAAGAAATACTTCCTAACATCCCTTTGACTCATCTGAGTCTTCAGCTTCCAATTGTGACCCCTTGTTTCTGTGTCCCTTCTCTGGAACATCCTGTCTCTGTCCACCTTGTCAATTCCTTGCAGTATTTTGTATTTTGTAGTGTCGTCAGGCCGAATTCCCTTAACCTTTCTCCACAGGACATTCCCCTTATCTCTGGAACTAGCCTTGTTGCAAACCTTTGCACTTTCTCTAATTTCTTGACGTGCTTGACCAGGTGTGGGTTCCAAACTGGTGCTGTATACTCCAGTATGGGCCTGACGTACACGGTGTACAGTCTTGAACGATTCCTTACTGAGGTATCGGAACGCTATTCTCAGGTTTGCCAGGCGCCCATATGCTGCAGCAGTTATCTGGTTGATGTGCGCAACAAAACAAGCCAGACAACAGTAGTTTACACAACTAGAGTTACAATAACAAATTAGAAGTGCTCAGTGATGTGGTGTGAACTTTGAAAACATAAAGCCCTATTAGATACAGTAGAACATTTAAACATATATTTACACAATTTTAAGAGACTTTGAACGAGGTGAATAATTTAAAGCTAATGAATCCTTCTTAACCCTGTTTGTCTGCCTTATCAAAAACACTGAAGAATGTTAGGTAAAAGGACACATGTGCAACTAATTACAAATGTGTCCTTGTACCTAACATACTGTCGGTAATTCTACTAACATTATCACACCAAAGAATACGACTGCTAACAAATTATATTAATATTCTGAAGCACAAGTAGCTAGCAGTCTGAATTTTAAATTTGACAACAAAGAAACGGGACAGTTTTTTTTTTATATCTGCGTTCTATTAAGTACAGTCCCCTAGAAGAGACAAAAACAAACTCTTTGAAGAGTCTTTTAGAGCCTGAAGTGTAGATCTCTCTGTAAAAATAAGCATATGGAATTGATAAATGTTACTGGCATTATCTTTTCAATTAATTTCTCGTTTACTGGCTGATTTTTTGTTTTTTTCAATGTGTAATCCTCTCTCTTCAATTCTAGCCAATTGTTTTGGTGTACTTAAAGAATGATGGATTACCACAGATTGCTTTCTGATAATATTTTCTTAACAATTATGTAGATAACTTCATCAAGGTGTGGCCCGAAGGACAACATTGAGGCCCTGGGTATTTCGCTAGTGTTTGCTGGGGTCAGATTAAGCCCCACAGAGAAGTGTCATGGCCTTGGTAGGATTGTGTCGTGTTCGAGTGTAAACACAGACCAGTGAGTGTTGATGCCATGTCTGTTGTTGATGAGAAGCCCACCGCTGCCTCTAGATGAAAGTCCTATTGTTGCTTTCACCTTGTCTTACCCTTGACATACGAGAGATGAAAAAAAAAAAAAGAGAAGGGGGAGAGAGAGAGAGAGAGAGAGAGAGAGAGAAGAGAGAGGAATAACGTTATCTTAGCTTTCACATTTCCTATTGATTTGAAATGAACTTATAAGTGCAGTCTTTTCATATATATTTAGACTATTTGCAGGATACTTTTATTTTTATTTTAAAAATAGTTAATGCAACTTCTGCGTGGGTATATATTTCAAGAGGAAAGTTAAATGCAGACACAAACACAACGTAGTGCAAGAGGTTGTAGAAAATGTGAGATTAAGAGATGATTAGTAAAGATGGAGGGGGATGGAAGGGAGAAGATATTGAGGAGTGTGAGTGGAAAATGGGTAGGAGAGGAAGAGAGAGAGAGCGAGAGAGAGGAGTGGGTAGAGGAGGACACTTTGTAGATAGGTAGAGGGAGATGGGGAAGGGGATAGGTAGAGGAGGATGGAGAAGGGAATAGGTACAAGGGGATGGGGAAAGAGATAGTTAGAGGATGGAGAATTGGATAGGTAGAGGAGGATGGAGAAGGGGATAGGTAGAGGAGGATGGAGAAGGGAATAGGTAGAAGGGGATGGGGAAAGAGATAGGTAAAGATGGATGCAGAATGGCAGGGAAAATTCTAATTTCACTGGTAAGAGATTAAAGTTTACAACAGCATCATTGCTTTTACAACCTATTTGGATCATCCTGTCACTCGCATTCACTTGCACCTGTTTACTAGTTTACTCAGACATAACCACACACGAGGGAACCTAGCAAGCTAGAATACGTCCAAAGTCAGACCGAAATGTCGTCGTAAGCTTCTCTGTCCCATGTACGAGTTATTTGTGTATAGGTGAGTTTGGATGTAAGGACATTTGTGAAATCTTCATTGGAAGTTGTCAGTCAGTCCTGGGATCTTGGTTACTCCAGGTGACCCGGGTCCCAGGACCGAAACGTGTCCAGTAGGGATGGTATAAGGGGATTGCTCTTGTTTCCTTGATATCCATATCGTCGGTATCAGTATACCTTCTAATTGATGAGTACCTGTAGGTGAATATATCCACTCATTCACACACATTCACCTTTACTCACATCAACCTACTCAAATCTATTAACACACACACACACACACACACACTCAGGCTGCAAGCCTGGTCCAGCAACTGGCTCCTGGAGTTCAACCCCACCAAGTGCAAAGTCATGAAGATTGGGGAAGGGCAAAGAAGACCGCAGACGGAGTACAGCCTAGGGGGCCAGAGACTGCAAACCTCAATCAAGGAAAAAGATCTTGGGGTGAGTATAACACCAGGCACATCTCCTGAGGCGCACATCAACCAAATAACTGCTGCAGCATAGGGGCGCCTAGCAAACCTAAGAACAGCATTCCGACATCTTAATAAAGAATCGTTCAGGACCCTGTACACTGTGTACGTTAGGCCCATATTGGAGTATGCAGCACCAGTTTGGAACCCACACCTAGCCAAGCATGAAGAAGCTCGAGAAAGTGCAAAGGTTTGCAACAAGACTAGTCCCGGAGCTAAGGGGTATGTCCTACGAGGGAGGTTAAGGGAAATCGACCTGACGACACTGGAGGACAGGAGAGACAGGAGACATGATAACAACATATAAGATACTGAGAGGAATTGACAAAGTGGACAGAGACAGAATGTTCCAGAGATGGGACACAACAACAAGGGGACACAGATGGAAGTTGAAGACTCAGATGAATCACAGAGATGTTAGGAAGTATTTCTTCAGTCACAGAGTTGTCGGGAAGTGGAATAGTTTAGGAAGCGATGTAGTGGAGGCAGGCTCTATACATAGCTTTAAGCAGAGGTATGATAAAGCTCATGGCGCAGGGAGAGTGACCCAGTAGCGGCCAGTGAAGAGGCGGGGCCAGGAGCTTAGACTCGACCCCTGCAACCACAACTAGGTGAGTACAACTAGGTGAGTACACACACCAGGTCGGGGCTGACCTGGAGTTCATTACTCTGGGAACCCTGATTTCCTATGGGCCTTCCTGAAGAATGATTTGATCCCCAGGAGAATCATGCAGTAATTTGTCAGGACATTCTGTTGTTTTTCACTGACAGTCTCAGGTCACCCCGAGAGACGCAAATGATGACAAATGGGACGATAAATACGTCCAAGTTCTTATCGTCCTTGTCTACGTCCACTCTACGCCCTTCCTATTTATAGTTCACGATTTCAGGTGCTCGGCCCTGAAGTCTCTGATTTGCCTTGTTATAGCTCTTTATTATGTTTAGCTTTTCCTGTGGTGGATAAATGTTTACCAGATTAATATTTATTATTTTTGAGGATGTTGTGACTTGTGAGATACAGCTGTCTTGACTAAGAAATAGGCTGGAGGAGGTGGTCATCTGGTTGTCTGATAGGTAAAACTTCAGAAACACTCTGGCTGAGCTTCGCAGTGTTGTAAATCCTTTCATGTTTAAGCACCTGGATGTCACCGGCGTACAACTATCAAGATCCTTTCCGAAGTCAAATAACGGAGTACTATGCATTATGGTTCGCCGTTTCAAATACATTACTGAAAACGGTCAATACAGAATAAAAAAAAAATAGGCATAATACCGTGACTAGAACAATACACAAATAACCCTCACGTAGGAGACTGAAACTTATGACGACGTTTCGCTCCCACATCGACCATTAATAAGTTACACAGAGAAGCACAAAGGGAAGGGAACTAGAATATATCCTGTTCTACCGGAAGCGATAGACCAGGAGGGAGTATTATTATTGTAGTATTAGTAATAAGTGTTTAGTGGTAGTAGTAGTAGTGGCAGCAGTACTACTAGCAGTAGCAGTATTGCAACAGTGTAATAAGAAGAAAGTAGTGGTAATAAAAATAGTGAGCAGATAGTAGAATGTTAGCGAAAAAAATAGTAGTAGTAGTGGCAATAGTGGAGGCAGTCTTTAAGAACAAGAGAAGAGAGGAGCACTGCAAGAGAGCTAATGACTCAGGGATACAGAGAATTTTCCCCCTACTATCTGTTGCTAGATCTCGAGCTAAAGATTTCCATCCCCATTGTTAAGATCGTTTGTTTGCGACTGTACTGTACTAAAATAGACTGAGAGCTCTAAATTTACGCACTCTACAAAGGCGTAAAATGACTAAGGATATAAGTGCAAAGCAATATGAGAATGAATTAGCATCACCGTAGGCCTACTGACCAAATGAAGTGTGCAAGTGAAAAATCGAAAAAAATTAATTCGATAGGCATATGGTACTGAAATTAAATTTAGAATAAATTTAGAATTAAATTTTGATTTAAAAAGAAATTCGGAACTTGAATACGAGTAAAATAAACTGCAAAAGAGAGTCACAGAAGAAACAGGTTAGTGTAAATACATTTGGGCATCACTGGACATGGGCCTCCCATGGGCTGGCACCTCTATTGTTTTTGTATTCTAATGTTTATGTTAATTAATTTTTGTAGAGTTATTGCATGATATAATCATTATTGTCTTGTATATATGTGAATGCGAGATATCTGTGTACTGACCGCGTTGTGTTTATGGTGGTCGAATCTCAGCTCATAGTATCGCCTCTAAACCTACAATCAACCGGATTTGTAGTTCTTGGACTTCTTGGTCTTATCATTCCTCTTATTAAACTGTGTTTAAAGTTTGAATTCATCCCATCCTCATTAAACTCATCCCACTTATTTACCTCCCTGAGATTAAAGAATTACTTCCTTAATTTCCCGAGGCCTATGTTCAGCATTTTAGTCTTTGCGGGTTTTCCCTGTGAAACCCACCGAGTCTCTGGTATGTTTGAATGATGTCTCGCATTATCTGCTCTCTTCTAACGTAACTATGTTTTGTGGGTTCCATGATGGTGCTGCATACTCAATGATAAGCAAGAAATATCTCATGAGGAGAACACTGAAAAATTATATATTAAAGTCCGTGAAGGAATGTTCTGAGATTAGCTGACCTCGCATATATGGCTGATGTTATGGGGTTTATGAGCACCTCGGCGTTATATTTAGTGCAATGTTTACTCTGAAATCCTTATTTCTAAGCCGTGTTTGTAGTCTTTTTTGCCTCTCAAACTGTACTCTATATGTGATCTTCCTTAGCCCACCCCATTTTGTATATCCATGCTCTAATTAGGGTTGAACTCCATTAGCCACTCATTTCAAAAATCCTGTAACTTGCCTAAATCTTTCCTTAGTTTATATCTATCGTTATTATTATTATTATTATTATTATTATTATTATTATTATTTATTATTATTATTATTATTATTATTAATTTTACATCATCAGTAAACAATGAGATGAAATTGTCAATATGGTCTGGCAACTCAGTTACATAAATTAATAGCAACCGTCTTAATACCTATCCTAAGAGGAACCGACTTCTTACTAGTTCCCATCTTGACATGTCTGTCCTGTCTGTCAACCTCTGTCTTCTATTCGTTAAGTATTTTTTTATACATTATTATAATTTACCATGTACCCTTGCTTCGTCCTCTAATACTGGAGTCAATGTTTCATGATATTCAGTGACACATGCCTTCGTGTGTGTGTGTTTACTCACCTAGTTGTGATTGCAGGGGTCGAGTCATAGCTCCTGGCCCCGCCTCTTCACTGGCCGCTACTGGGTCACTCTCCCTGCGCTATGAGCTTTATCATACCTCTTCATAAAGCTATGAATGGATCCTGCCTCCACTACATCGTTACACAAATATCAGGAAAAAATGAACAAAAAGGCACAATACCGTGACTGGAACAATACACAATAACCAGCACACAGGAGAGAGGAGCTTACGACGACGCTTCGGTCCGACTTGGACCATTTACAAATGGTTTAAGTCGGACCTGAACGTCGCGATAAGCTCCTCTCTTCTCTGTGCTGGTTATTTGTGTATCAGGAGAAAATAATAAAATTTAATAATGTAACTTTGTATTCTAGTACTGTATAAAAAAAAAATGTTGATAACAAAAACAGGTTATGGGAGAATGAGAGTGAACGTTCCACCAGAGATTTTACAAGTAAGATGTGATCTCGCACGATTTTAAAAATGTCACATTAATTATGTAACTTTTAGCTATATCCTGGTAAACAAATATACAATTAAAGATATCTAATGGTAAAAATGCATTTTAAACTGCATGAACTCTTAAGGAATTTCAAAGCTCCTAATATCCAAGGATAACAACTTTCATGGCGCAGCAAATTGGGTCACCTGTAATTTTCCCTGTGGGACTTTCTCTTCTCCCTTCAAGCTGCAGGAGCAATCATTTGCCATTAAATGTTGAAGAACACTTAATCCCTTAGGGATTAAGTGCTCTTCATTACTCCCTGAGAGGGTCATCTCTGCTGTTTCTTTGAGTAGAAACTCCTCTTCTAGCTTTTTTTTTATTTATTAACACATAGGTCGTTTCCCACCAAGGCAGGGTGGCCCGACAAAGAAAACCTTTCATCATCACTCACTCCATCACTGTCTTGCCAGAGGCGTGCTTACACTACAGCTACAAAACTGCAACATTAACACCCCTCCTTCAGAGTGCCGGCACTGTACTTCCCATCTCCAGGAATCAAGTCCGGCCTGCCGGTTTCCCTGAAACCCTTCATAAATATTACCTTGCCTACACTCCAACAGCACGTGAAGTCCTAAAAAACATTTGTCTCCATTCGCTCCTATCTAACACGCTCACGCACGCTTGCTGGAAGTCCAAGCCCCTCGCACACAAAACCTCCTTTACCCCCCTCCCTCCAACGTTTTCTAGGCCGACCCCTACCCCGCCTTCCCTCCACTACAGATTTATGGAAAAATAAACACATAAGCAGTATAATGTGATCCTTTATTGACAACGTTTCGCCCACGCAGTGGGCTTTATCGAGTCACAAACAGATCTACCTGGATAAAAGAAATATGAGTATTTATAGGATTAAGTCAGGTGGAGAATGCTGCATGTGACAGTCTTCAAAGTAGTGTGATAGTTTAAATCCTCGGGTAACTTAAAGGACCTGCAGTGTCCCATTCTTGAGTTCTAGGTGGGATAGCGATGAAGAAGTTTCTTGGCAATAGGTTCAGCTATGTTGTAGAAGCCGTTGTTCTGGTTGAAGTTGTTGGATATACAGATAAGTGATGATTCCAGGATTCTTCGGTATTAAGTGTTGTCTTCTCTGGCGATGAGTCTTGCGTTTCTGTAGTTGATTAAATGGTTGTGTGAATTTCACATGCAGCATTCTCCGCCTGACCCAGCATTCTCCACCTGACTAAATCGTATAAATACTCATGTTTCTTTTATCCAGGTAGATCTGTTTGTGACTCGATAAAGCCCACTGCGTGGCGAAACGTTGTCAATAAAGAATCACATTATACTGCTTATTTGTTTATTTTTCCATTGTGTAGGTATTTTATACCATTTATTTCCACTACAGATTTATACACTCTCGAAGTCATTCTATTTTGATCCATCCTCTCTACATGTCCAAACCATCTCAATAACCCCTCCTCAGCCCTCTGGATAATAGTTTTGGTAATCCCACACCTCCTAATCTCCAAACTACGGATTCTCTGCATTATATTCACACCACACATTGCCCTCAGACATGACATCAACACTGCCTCCAGCCTTCTCCTTGTTGCAACATTCACAACCCATGTCTCACACCCATAAAAAAGTGTTGGTATAACTATACTCTCATACATTCCCCTCTTTGCTTTCATGGATGAAGTTCTCTGTCTCCACAAGCTCCTCAGTGCACCACTCACCTTTTTTCCCTCGTTAATTCTATGATTCACCTCATCCTTCATAGACCCATCTGCTGACACATCCACTCCCAAATATCTGAACACATTCACCTTCTCCATACTCTCTTCCTCCAATCTGATATCCAATCTTCTGTTATCTAATTTTTTTGTTATGCTCATCACCTTACTCTTTCCTATATTCACTTTTAATTTCCTTCTTTTACATGCAATACCAAACTCATTCACCAACCTCTGCAACTTCTCTTCAGAATCCCCCAAAAGCACAGTGTCATCAGCAAAGAGCAACTGTGACAACTCCCACTTTGTGTTAGATTCTTTATCTTTTAACCCCACACCTCTTGCCAACACCCGAGCATTCACTTCTCTTACAACTCCATCTATAAATATATTGAACAGCCATTGTGACATCACACATCTCTGTCTAAGGCTTTCTTTTACTGGAAAATAATCTCCCTCTCGCCTACATTCTCTAACCTGAGCCTCACTATCCTGAGCCTGATTAATTAGGGGATGAGGACTCCGCCTAGAGGACCCCCATTGACCAGAAGCTTAACATAGTTTGAAGTTCAACAGCATCTGAGCTTACTAGTCAACAGAATCAACACAGCCAACCATCGTTACTACTAAAACTTTTAGAGACATTGTTAAAACTTAGCAACCAAAGTGCCGAATAGGTTGGGGTTGGGAAGTGATGATTCTTGGTCATTCTAATAAAGGGGATATCCTAAAGTTCCCCAATAAAGTGCACAATCAACTTGTTAGGGAAGCCATGAAAAATAAATTGATCATTTTACTTAGAAGTTATAGCAACGCATCTCAAAATTACATTAATTTATTCATGTCTTTCCCTTTTTTTTCCTCCAAAATGGAAAAATTAGTATATGTATGTATATATGTATGCATGTCTGTATATATATATGTAAACAGAATTCTGAGAGAAGCTGCAGCCGGTGACAGACTTGCACTGCGCTACTCTGAGAAAACTTCCCCTGCTTCAGTTGCTGCCTTGCAACATTGCAAAGCTCCTGATGATGCACTGAGAAGTGTGAAAGTACTTGAGCTAAAGATTTCCACCCCCCCGTGGCTTGTCTTGCATGTATATTTTATGTATGTACTCACCTATATGTGATTGAAGGGGTCGATTCACAGCTCCTGGCCCCGCCTCTTCGCTGGTCGCTACTCGGTCCACTCTCTTTTAGCTCCAA
This sequence comes from Cherax destructor, assembly GCA_009830355.1. Taxonomy (NCBI): domain Eukaryota; kingdom Metazoa; phylum Arthropoda; class Malacostraca; order Decapoda; family Parastacidae; genus Cherax; species Cherax destructor. The sequence goes on from WNWK01014946.1 coordinate 25,970, forward strand.
GAGTCTTATCATACCTCTTCTTAACACTCTGTATGGATCCCGCCTCTACCACTCCATTCTCAAGATTGTTCCACTTTTTGAGAACTCTAAATCTGAAGAAATACTTTCTAACATCTCTCTGACTCGTCTGAGTTTTCAGCTTCCAGTTGAAAACTCTGAAAAATACTGTCTCTGTTCACCTTGCCAATTCCTCATAGTATTTTCTACGACGTTATCAAATCTCTCCTAGTCCTCCTGTCCACCAGTGTCATCAGGTTGAGTTCCCTTAACCTCTCCTCATAGTTCACACCCCTTAGCTCCGGGACTAGTCTTGTTGCAAACCTCTACACTTTCTCTAATTTCTTGATGTGCTTGATCAAGTGTGGGTTCCATACTGGTGCTGCATACTCTAGTATAGGCCTGAAGAACACGGTGTAGTGTCGTGAATGACTCCTTACTTAAATGTCGAAACGCTATTCTTAGATTTTTTAGACGTGTATTTGCTGCCGCATTTATTTGGTTGCTGTGCGCCTCAGGGGATATGCTCGGTATAATATTCACCGAAAGGTCATTCTCCTTGAGTGAGGTTTGCAGTCTTTGCTTCCGAACCTGTACTCCGTCGTCGGTCTTCTTTGTCCTTTCTAAGATTCATAACTTTGCGCTTGGTTGGGTTAAAACCCAGGAGCCATTTGTCATACCATTACTGTACCCTGTCCAGATCCTTTTGTAGCCCTTGTTGATATTCGTTCACTTGTATTATCCTCTAGTATGTATGAATATATGTATGTATGTATGTACACATGCATGTACGTATTGTGTATTTATGTTTGATGAGAATTAAGACAGGAAAGAAAAGGGCTACTCCAGTGCGAAGAGCCTGAGGGTGGAACAAGTGCTCATGGAGAAAGATAAACACAAGTCACCAACATTAGGAGAAGAACTCTCTCACAGCAAGATGGCTGTGGTTCTGTTCTTAATATTGCTTTCTCAAATCTTAATATCCAATATTCTCCAAAATGAGACTATCCCAGGGACTGTGTGGTCATTAAGGAAAAGCCTAACATGATGATAAATCTGCAAGAGGATCTCAGAGACCCGCTCCTTCATTGGTGAATATATGTTTATACTTACAAATTCGTATACTTACAAAAACATACGTTAAATACAGCAGTCAAAACAGTTGAGGGAATTCTGTAAGCGGATTTGGTTTCAAAATATTTCGTCCAGTTTCTGAAGGTTCAACACACACCATTGCTTCTGCTGGAGCTGTTGCTCTTACTACTGCTGTTTCTACATGTGCTGTTGGTGCTGCGAGCGCAACACAGCTGCCGCCGCTGGTGCTAGCCTGGAGGCATGTCCGCGGGGTAGGGGAAAGAGGCGGGGAAAGCCAGATTAGCTTTATTATGGGCTCACTCACCTCACACACCTCCACAGCAACTCTCACGTAACACCAAGACTGTCAAATATAAAATGTGCCGTTGTGTGTTCCTCTATAACGCTCAAGATAGCTTGCAGTCCCAACGACAACAGACAAGGTTGATGACCTTTCCTGCCTCCGGCCGACCCTCCTGTGACCTGGTTTGTCATTCTGGCGGTTAGAGATAAGGTTCATGACCTAGTCTGTCCCCTTCTCGACCTTCCAGTGAACCGGTCTGCTGCTCTGGTGGTTAAAGATAAGCATGATGACCTAGTCTGCCCCTTGCTTGACATTCAAGAGACCTGGCCTGCTTCCTGCCCGACCTTCCTGCGTCAGTAGACTTGCTGCAGTGTCACTCCCTTCTTATGTTCATATGATCTGGTCTGCCTTCGGTAAAATCTTCCGATCTCTTAACATAAGACAGAAGCAGCACTGTAGCAGGTCAACTGGCCCAAGCTAGGCAGCTCCAACTCAAACCCACCCACACATGTACTGTCTAGCTATTTTTAAAGATACACGTGGTTTTAGTTCCAGTGACGCTACTCGGGAGTCTGTCCCACTCATCCACAATTATGTTACCAACCAATGCTTTTCAATATTTTAAATCTAAATTTTTCCAACTTGAATCCATTGATTAGAGTCCTATCTTGGTTAGATATTTTTAGCACGTTATTTATATCCCTTTTCACTTATTCCTGTTTTGCAGTTATATACTTCAATCACATCCCCTAATTCTACGCCTTTCTCGAGAGCGCACATTCAGGGCCCTCAGTCTATCCTCGTAGGAAAGATTTCTGATACATGGAATCAACTTTGTCATCCTTTTCTGTACGTTTTTCCAGTGCAATTATGTCCATTCTGTAATACCAGAAGTGTGCAGCATAATCTGAGGACTCCTGTTATTTATACTTCTTGATATGAAGCCAAGAATTTTATTAGCTTCATTGCCAACACTTCTGCACTGTTTTTTCTGGTTTTAGATTACTACTAACCAGAACTCCTAATTTTTTTTCGTATTCAGAGTGATTAATATTTACATTATTTAGATTTTAAGTGCCAGAGTTATTTTTTTTTTTTTTTTGCAAGGTTTAGAATTTTGCATTCAGCTACGTTAAACTGCATTTGCCTCTTCTACGACCACTGAATCAGTACATTCAGATCTTCCTGTAGTGATCTAGTGTCCTCGTCAGAATTAATACAAGTCTATTTTGGCGTCATCGGCAAACTTGCTTATGCTGCTATTTATTCTCTCATCAATGTCGTTTATGTATACAGTGAACAACAAAGGACCCAACACTGACGCCTTGTGGAACACCGCCTGTGACGGGTTCTCACTCTGATTACTCCCCATTTACGCAAACTGTTGCCTGTCTGTCAATCACGCCTTTATCCAGGAAAAAATTTCCCTTCCTATTTAGTGTACTTCTTCTTATCTCAACAATCTCTGATGTGGAACTCTATCTACATACTAAAATACCTTAGTGAAAAAAGTTGGTAAGTTCGTATCGCAGGAACTTCCCTTTGTAAAACTCTGCTGATATTCATTGATCAATTTATATCTATCAAGGTGACTTCGAATAGCTTCGGCAAATACCTATCATTTTCTTACTGAAGCTTCCACAATTGACGTTCAAAAAGAGACTGGATATCACATACGTTATCGTCAGTTCTGGGAAGAGAGTTTTCCAATAGCTTTTTAGGTATCCTGGAAAGGGAACTTTAAAGAGGTTGACTGAATTTTTTTCTGTCTTCTTTTCTTCCTCCAACTTTTCGATTTTATTTCGCTCATAACTCAGGAGCTCATCCAGTAGGCTTCAAATTTTCAACACTTGTGTTTAGGTGCCTTCGGAACAAAGTTGTTGAAGCAATTCCCAGCATCCTGGAATGGTTCATAACGTCAAACGTTCAAAAGTTGGAAAAAAATCGAATACGTAGGTGCAGATTTGACCATTTTATTCGTAAAATAGTGCGAAAATTTATTCCCGTTAAATCACGTTAAATTATTTTTAGTTTACCTTTCCTGAATGGCTTTAATACTTAATAAGTGACGCATCTTAGGACCAAGATAGTGCCTATTAAGGTTTGTTTACGTGTAGGTAAATTCGATGATGCAGTAAAAATAAGTAAAAAAAAATCTTACATTCGTTGGAATCTGTGATATAACTGGTGAATGACTCGTCTGATCGGCTTCAAATTTTCACCACTGAACAAAAAGCTCACTATGCTATTGGGTCGTACAAGCCCAAATTTTTATTAAATATCTGAAGAATGCTTCTTCTAAATGACCTCAAAATATTATTGATGAAGCACTCTGTAAGATGGATGGTATCTATAAGTTTAGTCCTGGTAGGTGAAAATATGAAAGTTTCCTGAAATTCTCCAATGCACATGGAATAGTAATGCTTTGTGGGGTCATTGACGCTATGATATATATATATATATATATATATATATATATATATATATATATATATATATATATATATATATATATATATATATATATATATATAGTCAGGAGTTAAGACCATGGATTGTACCACCAGGTATGACTGTCGTCTGGGTCGGATATTATTTTCCAGGAAATATAGAAACACTTTCATAAATAATATGTACATATTTTTTTTATCTGATATGTCGCTAATGCTGTTTTTCTTATGAGCTAAAAATATATACTAAAAATACATGAAAATGTGTCTATAGTTTCTAGAGACACAACACCCCACCGGCACGACAAATTGTCACAGCTGGTGCTACAATCTATTAGAAATAGATGATCAAGACACTTGTGCAACAGCTGGGTATCTTTATTGTTGAAAGTTTCTCCTACACAGTAGGCTTCTTCAGTCACAAAGGCAGCAGATTTGGTAGTGAAATGAAGATGATATAATCAGTCCACCAACCTTGGAGAAAAAGTATTTGAGGTGGTCAGTCCCTCAGCCTGGAGAAGAGCTCAGCTCCATGCTGAATTCTTCTGGAGGCTGAGGGACTGTTGTACATGTGTCTTAATCATCAACTTGTCGGTATTTTATGCCATTATCAACATTTATTAGAAATAGTCATAGTCAGTGACCCAGCGAAACGCTGATGTCCTGTGTTCACCAGGAAACACACTCGAAGGAGACTGTTTTCACTGGAGAAGTGACTGTGCAGTATTCAGCACGACAGGTGGCGCATTTCCTGATGAGCATGTGTCACTGAGGTGAAGCCTGTCGGTCCAGATAGTAGTTAAGTCTTCATTAGTACCTTGCAGTCTATGGTGGCTGATTGACTGGAGACAATCATTTCACTCCAGCTCAATGAATACAGTGGTGATGGAGTGTAGAGTCTGGAGTAGTACAATATGAGAAGTGTAGAATATGTACTGTGTAGGGTGGTGAACGTTGCAGCTGCAGTGTGTGGGAGACAACGCCAGGTACCACACCTCCTCCTCAGGCTCACCTCTCCAGTCAACACGTCTCCACCAACTGCATCCCAATAATATACACAGGGCACCTCTGCTCTTGATATATGAATAAGTGATTAATAAACAAGAGTTGATTAAGTACACAGGGTCAATGGGTGACCAATGAGCTCACTACCGATGTATTTTCAAAGCACATCCCTCTCCCATTTTTCAACAAAATGAAATTAAAAAAAATGCTACGATTATGAGATGGGTCTGAGTATCGAGCCTATTTCAAATAATTTTAAATCATGTAAATGGTCCATGTACCATTATAGCTGACGCTTTCTAACGTCCTTAAGTTGTAATTATTGAGTTTTTGTTATTAGCGTCAGGTTAGTGCCCAAATACTTTGTTCCTTGCGTTAATTTCAGTTCAGCTCATTGGTCACCCAGCGTCACTGGGTGACCAATGAGCTGAACTCATTGGTCACCCAGTGACCCTGTATACTGAATTAATTCTTGTTCAATAATCATTTATTTATATATCAATAGTAGTGGTGCCCTGTGTATTATTGCTGTTGTGCGGTTGGCGGAGATATGCTGATTAGAGTGGTTATTCTGAACAGGTGTTGTACCTGGCGTTGTCTCACACACTGCAGGTGTTGTACCTGGCGTTGTCTCACACACTGCAGGTGTTGTACCTGGCGTTGTCTCACACACTGCAGGTGTTGTACCTGGCGTTGTCTCACACACTGCAGGTGTTGTACCTGGCGTTGTCTCACACCTGCAGATGTTGTACCTGGCGTTGTCTCACACACTGCAGGTGTTGTACCTGGCGTTGTCTCACACACTGCAGGTGTTGTACCTGGCGTTGTCTCACACACTGCAGGTGTTGTACCTGGCGTTGTCTCACACACTGCAGGTGTTGTACCTGGCGTTGTCTCACACACTGCAGGTGTTGTACCTGGCGTTGTCTCACACACTGCAGGTGTTGTACCTGGCGTTGTCTCACACACTGCAGGTGTTGTACCTGGCGTTGTCTCACACACTGCAGGTGTTGTACCTGGCGTTGTCTCACACACTGCAGGTGTTGTACCTGGCGTTGTCTCACACTGCAGGTGTTGTACCTGGCGTTGTCTCACACACTGCAGGTGTTGTACCTGGCGTTGTCTCACACACTGCATTCCACCACTACTGTACTCACTGTACCAGAGTTGAATGACTCCAGTCATATGTCTCCAGTCAATCAGCCAGCAGGGACTGCAGGCTACTTGGCAGCCTCCATCACTCTCCGTATCCACAGGTTTCTCCTCAGAGTACATAATGTTCATCGGGAAATGTGCCACCTGCTATGCCACATAGTGCTTAGTCAATGATTATATCGACAAGTTACTCAGCGGAACGACTTCTCCAGTGAAATAGAGGCCATAAACACAGCTTGCTTGAACTATGCAGTGACCAGTTCACCCAACAGCAATATGTAAAAATCAGCCGTAAGCAGCACAGCGTCTTACAAGGAAGAGCCACAACAACGACCTAATTTGGGACAATCGACATGTCCTCCATTACAAGTTAAAACTCCCTAACTACTGAATCTTAGTTTAGCAACTTCAAGTCCTCGATTTCGACAGTGCGTAGATGCCAACCAGAAAGTTAGGTCGAGAGTTAGACTCGGGACTTTAATTAAATCGAGTGTTTCACAACACAACTACAAAATGCCAAAAATCACTAAGTCTAAATAAGTCTCTGGGAACATAGTGCCACAGACGACAAAAAAGTATGATTGCTCCTCAACAAAATCTTACTCGGGAGCGTAGATGAGAAGAGATCTTCCCACGGCGATGTCCATCCAGGGAAAGATAGATAGAGGGAGAGAGAGAGAGAGAGAGAGAGAGAGAGAGAGAGAGAGAGAGAGAGAGCGAGCAAATGAGCAACCGCAAGCGTGAAGTGAGATTCGCTCTCAGCAGATTGTCACAGATCTCAGAATGCATCACCAATGGCAGAGTAGAATGCAGCAGCTTGGAACAGCCAATTAAAACTCTCGAATCTGTCAGTTCAGAAAGTGAAGTGTGTGATGCATCCTACAAATCAGTGTAGCTAAATACATAAGACAAATAATACTATAACCAAGCAATAACAAACAACATCTTGCAATCTACTGACCTTGCTACTCTCTTCATTAAAGCGCTTGACGCATTTCTTTATGACGGAAAGTTGAACTGCTAGTAGTTCCTATTGTAGTGTTCCATTGTCTTCAAATTCCTCTTCTAGTTCTTTTTGACAATATTTCTTAAATATTTATTTAAAAAAAAAAAAAAATCTACTCTACATTCTCTTTTCTTAAAGTCTAGTTCAGTTAATTCGTGAACTGTGTCATGGTCCTGGAGGAATATGTGAGACGGAATCCACTAAAGCATAACTCTGATACCTTTTTAATAACAAATTATTGTGCCTAGATTCATTCATATGTTACTTTCAGATTTCTGGCTGTTTAGAATAAGTAAAAAGGAAGAGAGTCAGTTATAATTAAACTGTCTGAGGTCACAGTTTTCAAAAGCTTGAGTACAGCAGTATGCTAAGCTGTACATTTTGTACAGTGGATGCACATTTATTAATTTTAACACATCTCTGTATTATAGTACCATTAGGCTGTATTATAGTACCATCAGGCTGTATTATAGTACCATCAGGCTGTATTACAGCACCGTCAGGCTGTATTATAGTACCATCAGGCTGTATTATAGCACCATCAGGCTGTATTATAGTACCATCAGGCTGTATTATAGTACCATCAGGCTGTATTATAGTACCATCAGGCTGTGTTACAGTACCATCAGGCTGCGTTAATACCATCAGGCTGTATTATAGTACCATCAGGCAGTATTATAGTACCATCAGGCTGTATTATAGTACCATCAGGCAGTATTATAGTACCATCAGGCAGTATTATAGTACCATCAGGCAGTATTATAGTACCATCAGGCTGTATTATAGTACCATCAGGCTAGTTTAAAATAACAGCCTTTCCCGCCATCATACTGTCAGAGTTATGGGAGCCGCCAGAGTAGATATTCTGTGATATTTTGTTGTTGTCCTCTGGTCGTTTATTTGTTCCAGAGTACTATCATCCATCCCCTCTCTCTCTACCCTTCTATCCATCCCATCTCTTACTACTATCTCTTCTCTGCCTTCCACTTAATTACTATCCTCTCCTGTTTCCTCAACGCTTCGTTTTCTTCCCAAAATTCCATTTTTCCTACTCTCTTACGTTCTCCCTTATTTGTTCCTATCTCTTCTCTACCCTCTTTGCTCTCTCTCTCTCTCTCTCTCTCTCTCTCTCTCTCTCTCTCTCTCTCTCTCTCTCTATCATACACTCTTTCCCTTTCACCCCTAACCCTGCTCTCCTTTCCCTACCGTTTCAGCTGACAACCGACCCAAGAAGAGTACCAGTAGTAGAAGTAGTAGGCTGTGATAGTCATGCCAGAACTGGTAGTAACCAGAAGCAGAACTACAGGTACACACAGCTGTGTGAGAGGCAGTGAAATAACAAGATTAGTTTACGATACAAGCGGAAATAATTTACTAGAGGTAGTTGTTGCCCACGTCTTCCATCCAGTTCCGTCTCTTCTGAAAATTACTTGTTTTTTTCTCCAGTATGTTATGGTATATTGTTCTTCACTGTTTCCTGACGGCAGTAACCGGAAGAAATGGAGAGTGGCAAGAGAACTTTCTGCTTTTTTTTGTCCTTGACTCATACATCTAGATAATACATGTACACGAAAATCTTTAATCGAGGCTGAAGTAAATAACTCTTCTCAGTACAGTCTCTGTTATATTTCCTATGTATTCCCCTACGTTACTGTATCTCTTCCTTACTCTACACTCTCTCACTTCATCCCTACTTAATCTCTTCCTTACATTCCTTTCCCTTTCTCTCTCTACGTACCTTCTCTACACGTTACCATCCCAACCCTCTTATCTTTCCTTTACCCTGCCAGCGCGGCATTGTCTCCCTCCCTGAGTACTAGTATCTGGCACTGTGGACTGCAACACACAACGTCCGCTAGAGTGCTGGGATCTCGCCACCTGTGGCTGATGCATGCAACTACAGGTGAACCTCCAATTTCGGCTTATTCTACATGTAAGTTTTGTGAAAAAAGAGGAGACACACGACCTTCATCATTAAATAGTTGAATATCTAGTTGTCACTGACCTTACGCCTGGTGGAATGAAATATTTGAAACTGTAGGAATAATTGATCTTAGATGAAGTGATGTTCTGGAGAAGGGTACAGAGTGTAGTTGCTGTTTGCTGTCCGTCTTGCTGTGTAGAAGCTCACTTTTCAGTGTCCTCGGAGTGGAGCCAAGTGTGGTACTTTGACAATATTGGCCTTGTACATAACAGTAAGGCCACCCACATCCCTCCTGTGTTGTAGGCTCTTCTGAAATAACAGATCTATCTAGGCTGGGTCTGAACGAGTGATGATAAGACGGAGGACAGGCATTCCAAGAAAATGTAGCACACTCAAGGTGTGAGCACATTTGGGCCTCGTACAGCATCTTGCAATTTCTACTATCAAACAGATACGAGATACTTCTAAGTGCTGTAAGCTTCCTGGTCGCTTTGTTTGCAAGATTTTCAATGTGGTTCTCCATAGTCAATTTGAGTTTGGAGTCAAATTTCACCTCAAGGATATCAACTTCCTCCACTGGTACCAGCACTATCCCATTCATTCTTACCACTGTTCCAGCATTGCCATTATGGTCCCTAGAGACCATCATCATTTGTGTTTTCTCTGGAGCAAATGTGGCCTGCCATCGTTTTCCCCATGGAGACATAGCTGTAACTTAGAGCAGCTGGTATGTCCTCTCTTGGATAAGTAAATGTCAGAGTACAGTCGTCTGCATATGCTCGGGATTCTGGGATGAGATAAAGAAGGTCATTGAAATATACATTCCATAGCAATGGCCCAAGCACACTTCTATGTGGCACACTTGCTCTACTTGCACACTTCTCTCTCTCTCTCTCTCTCTCTCTCTCTCTCTCTCTCTCTCTCTCTCTCCCTCTCTCTCTGTCTCATTCTCTCTCTCTCTGTTCTTGGAACTAAGAAACAAGTTTTAGTCTGAAATTTACACGGAAACGTAACACCCACTAATTTCTTCCACGGATTCAACCTTCACATTGACTTGACACCGCAAATTTTCCTTGCAGAGTAACTCCACCGACCCGCGGATAGCAACACCCAACCTCTGAATAGCACAGGTGACCTCCAGATAGCACCTCCAACATCCGAGCAGTCGACCTCCAGACAACACCACCGACCTCTTGAGTATAACCCCGACTCCCGGATTACGCCACCTACTTCTGGATTGCCCCACCGACCTCTGGATTAACGAGAATGTGAAAGCAAAGTTGCAAGCAACGCCAATACCAATCCCAGAGATTATTTTTCAGGTATTTGAATACAGCATTGAGAAAGAAGAAATATATTTCGATCTTGCTATGGGCAACATTCTCGTAATAGCACAGCAATGTTTTCGATTTTTAGTATCTTTTTCTTGCCTCTTTCACACATAAGTCCGAAGACATAGTATGCAAAATAATGTAGTTTCTTCAGTAAATGACCACAGTGATGTGGACGGGTGATCAACAGCATTATTCTTTACAAAGGTGACGTCAAGAGAAGGTAAATTATAAGACTCAATAACTGCAGACACATTTCGAAATCATCTTGATAAATAAAATAACCTGATCATTGAGTTTCAGTACATATTCATGAAGGCAGCATTCTTGCCTAACAAATTCGCTGACTTCTTTCATTATGGTGTTTGATGTAGTGGAGTGTCGTCATGAGCTCTACAGTGCAAGTCACGTGATTAGCACTGTATATCTTTAACTGACTTCACTAATACTTCTGGCAGAATTTCACACAGGGGATTGCTAACAAACTGCTGAGCATAAACCTGGAGGGTAAGTTTCACCAATGATCGAGCCATAGATGACTAAATGACAAGAGAGATTTTACATTCATGGGATGAAGTGTTACACAGGAGCCAGTGTTGTGTCTCATGTCAGTGTTGTGTCTCATGTCAGTGTTGTGTCTCATGTCAGTGTTGTGTCTCATGTCAGTGTTGTGTCTCATGTCAGTGTTGTGTCTCATGTCAGTGTTGTGTCTCATGTCAGTGTTGTGTCTTATGTCAGTGCTGGATCTCATATTGTTAACAATCAACATTGACAAACTATGGTGGACAATACACACCAACATTCGTTCGTGACATACAAATTGTGAGTTTCCTACAGCAGTTGCTGCTGCTGCTGCTGCTGCAGATGCTGCAGATGCAACAACAACAACAACTACTACTACTACTACTACTACTACTAATAATAATAATAATATTTTTTTAAAACACCAGCCGTCTCCCACCGAGGCAGGGTGACCCGAAAGAAAATAAACAATTTCCCCCATCATTCACTCAATCATCGTTTTGCCAGAGAGGCGCCGACATTACAGCTCAGATGCCCCTCCAAATAGCAATATCTCCACCCCTCAATCGGAGTGCAGACACTGTATTTCTCACCTCCAAGACTCAAGTCCAACTAACAGGTTTCCTTGAATCCCTTCATAAATGTTACCTAGCTTACACTCCAGCAACACTTCGTTATAAAAAAAACACTTGCACTAACTCCTAACACACTCACATTTTATTTTGCTTCAACCATTGTAAGTGTCCAAACCGCCTCAATAACCCCGTCTCAGCGCTCTGGATAATACTTTTAATAACCCCGCACTTCCTCCTAATTTCCACACCACGAATTCTCTGTATAATATTCACACCGCACTTGCATTTAGACATGACATTTCCACTGTCTCCACCCTCCTTTTTGCTGTAACATTTAAAACCCATGCTTCATACCCACTTAAGTGTGTTGGTAGCACTTTAAGCTGCTATATTTCCTTTCTGCCTTTCTCTCCTCCTCATATGTGTTTCACCTCACTTTCATAGAGGCATCCGACGACAAGTCCACTTTCAAATATCTGAACACATTCGCATCCTCCATACTTCCTTCTTCCAAACTGATATTCAGTCTTGCATTACCCTTTTTTGTTACTCTCATCACCATGCTTTTTCCTAGTTCACTTTTAATTTCCTTCTTCAATAACAATCCCAGGTCACATTCACTTAAGGAAGGAGCACGGCATCAGACCTAGTAGCACAAGCTAGTCGGGTCCAACTCACACCCACTCATATATTTATCTAATCTATTTTTAAAACTACACAACGTTTAAGCTTCTATGACGGTACTCGGGAGTTTGTTCCACTCATCCACAACTCTATTACCAAATCAGTGCTTTCCTATATCCTTCATGAATCTGAATTTTTCCAATTTGAAACCACTGCCGCGAGTCCTGTCTTGGCTAGATATTTTTAGAACGCTATTTACATCCCTTTATTTATTCCTGTTTTTCATTTATACACCTCAATCATATCCCTCCTAATTCTACTTCTTTCTAGAGAGTGCAGATTCAAGGCCCTCAGTCTATCCTCATAGGGATGATTTCTGATACATGGGATCATCTTTGTCATCCTCCGTTGTACGTTTTCCAGAGCATTTATATCCATTCTGTAATACGGTGACCAAAACTCTGCAGCATAATCTAAATGAGGCCTAACAATGTGCCCCATTCCTCTCATTTCCACCTTATCATATGTCTTTTCTAAATTCTCAAATGCAACAATAACTTCCTTACCTTTATCTAAATGTTGTTCAATTATACGCTGGTCTATACATACCACACCCTTCCTGCTATCTGTTATACCCTTAGTCAATAATAACTCTGCCATACACTTTACATGGAATACTGAACAGGCTTTTTCCTTAAAATTCTTACACTGACCTCTTGGTCATTAATTGTGAGCTACCACCTGATAATTTGGTCCTTTACTGTTGTCTTTCTCTTGATGTGGCTATATAACAACTTTGCGTCAAGCCTCTCTCCATTCACATACATATTCGTTTCTGGCTTTTCTGCTCAATTCCTTGTTTTCCTGAGTTCTTTGCCTTCTATAATTTTTTTTCATACTTTAGCACATTGCTTTGGCCTCTCGTCACTTTTGGGTGAACCATGGGTTCACTCTGTTCTTCCCAGTTCTGCTTATACATCTGGATAGGAATTTTTCCTATGCCTCCATGTACTTTCAAGCTACAAATTCCATGTAATTGAATGTTTTTCCTTCTAAATCCCTTTCCTACTGCACCTCATTCTGGAAGTGTCTCATGCCTGTGTATTCTCCTCTATCGAAGTGTTGCTTCTCTTGTTCTTCCAGTTCTTCTCTCTACAAGTTTCAGGATTTTCCACATTGTTTATGAAACTCAGGACCGTGTTTGTGTCTTACTTCTGCTACCTTATCGTAGAGCTCCAGTAGGCGTGCGACGCAGGATTTCCCTTCCCTGAAGCTCGTTCCTTTCTAGGTGCTCCACCACTCTTCTGATAATATTCTCCATAACATACTATACATGACAGCGACACTGGTCTGTAATTTACCAAAGCCTGTCTGTCTCCTTTCTCATTAGATTTATTGAAGATTGTTGTTAGTGGCATACACAGTGCGTCTGCTCCCTCTCTCAGGACCCAGGGAGAGATATTATTTGGCCCCACCGCCTTCGAGGTATCTAATTTTCCTAGCAGTTTCTTTATCTCCTCCTCGGTTGTGTGCAGTGCGTCCAGCACTTGCTGGTGCACCCTATCACCTCGGTTTGCTGGAAGCCTCTCTGTCTCCACTGTGAATACCTCCCTGAATCGTGAGCTGAGCTCCTCACATACTTTCTTGTTCCCGGTAAGCTCCACTCCTTCCTTCCTCAGCCTCATTACCTGATCCTTGATTGTTGTTTTCCTCCTGATGTGGCTGCATAACTACTTTGGGTCAGATTTGGCTTTTGATGCTATGTAATTTTCGTATTGATGCTGGTGTTCTCTTCTTATCCATGCACATTCTTTTCTGTTTCTTTGGCTCAACTCCCTGTTTTCCTTCTATACCTTTTACATGCTTGTGCACACTTGGCTTTGGCCTCGCCATACCTTCTAGTAAACCATGAGCTCACTCTGGTCTTCCCGTTGTTTCTGTTTTCCTTGGAACGAACTTCTGCAGTGCCTCCCTGAACTTCGTGATCACGTGTTCCATCATTTCATTTACTGTCTTTTTCTCTAGCCCACTTACCTACTGCACCTCACGTAGGAATTGCCTCATATTTTTGTAGTCCCCTTGTTGGAGGCTTGGCTTCTCTCCTTCTCGTACTGCTTCACTCTCTATTGTTAACTCTACTATGTATTTGAAATTCAAGACCACATGATCACTAGCACCTAGGTGCCTTTTGTGTATATCCCCCTATGTCTGAACTGTTTAATGTGAATACGAGGTCCAGCCTCACTTGGTTCATTATCACCTCTCTCTCTGGTTGTGCATGAAGTTTTCCAGTACTGCCTCCAGCATCTTGGCTCTCCACATCTCTGATCCCACATGTAGCTTCAGGTTTGAAATCTCCCATGATGAGTAACTTTGCCTTGCACATGTGGACCCTTCTGGCATCTCATCATATTCTTGTCTTGGCCTGCTGCTGTTCGGTGGTAGGTTGTACATCACTGCTAGCATCACTTTTAGAGCCCCGGTTTGAAGTGGTCCTACTGTGCACTACTAGTCTGACTAGTCCTCCCATCTCAAAATTCCATTGGGTTTTCATGAGCAGTGCAACTCCTCTTCCCCCTGTCTTTCCTCAAGACTGATATCCAGATGGAAAGATTTCATCTGTTATCTTTGTGATTGCTATAATTTCTGTTATCTTTGTGATTGATATAATGTCCGGGGATGAATCGGTGATTCTTTCCTGCTACTCCTCACTCTTATTTGTAATTCCATCTGCGTTGGTGTACCATATCTTCAGTTTTCCTTTCTAGAACTGTATTCTGATGAGTGGAAGGGTTGGTGCAGGCTGTGGGTGTGGTAGGCAGGTCTGGATATTATGGTAAGCTGGTGTTGTGGTGGTTTTTGTGCTGGTTGGGAGGGATGTGGGTGTGAAGTGAGTCCCAATTCGGGTTATTGTGGTTGGTTGGTGTGGGGTGTCAGGGGTTGAGGGATGGGCGGTTGTGTCTGCTGTTTACCCTGAGGCTGCGATCCCATGTCTGTCAGTACCTGCTCTGTCTTCTCTTCCTGCCTCTGGCACCTTCTTACTCTTTCTCTCATTTGTTCCCTTTCTTTTTGTGTTCTGTCACGGTCGATGTACATTCAAATCACCTATTTGTGGTTGCAGGAGTCAAGACGCTGCTCCTGTACCCTTCTCTGGTCGCTACTTGGTCCACTCTCTCCCCGCTCCATAAGCAGGGAGAGAGTGGACCTTTATCTTATCTCTTCTTATAGCTATGTATGGATCCTGACTTCCCACATCACTCTACAGATTGTTCCACTTCCTGACAACTCTGTGACTAAATAAATACTTCCTAACATCCCTGTGACTCATCTGCATTTTCAACTTCAAGTTGTGACCCCTTGTTGTGTCCCATCTCTGAAACATTCTGTCCCTATCCGTCTTGTCAGTTCCTCTCAGTATTGTACATAGGTCGTTATCATGTGCCCCCTATCTCCCCTGTCCTCCAGTGTCGTCAGGTTGATTTTCCTTAACCTCTCCTCATAGGACTTACTCCTGAGATCCGGGATTAGTCTTGTTGGAAACCTTTCCACCTTCTTTAATTTCTTACGTGCTTGGCAAGGAGTGGGTTTCATACTGGTACAGTGTCATGAATGATTCCTTACTCAGGTATCGAAACTCTATTCTTAGGTTTGCCAGGCGCCCATATGCTGCAGTATTTATTTTGTTGATGTGCGACTCATGAGATGTGCTTGGTATGATACTCACCCGCAGGTCCTTCTCCTTGTATTCCGTCTTCAGTCTTCTTTTTCTTTCACCAAGCTTCATAACTTTGCACTTGGTGGGGTTAAACTCCAGGAGCAATTTGTCGGACCAAGCTTAGCCGTCTGTCCAGATCCATTTGTAGCCTTTCTTGGTCCTTGTTTGCTTGTAGTCTCCTGATTAGTTTCACATCGTCTGAGAACGGGGATACCTCGGACTATCCCTTCAGTCATGCCATTCACTGCATCCAAGAAACACCACCCGGCCCTAGGACTGATCTTTGTGGATCTCCACTCGTCACATGCACTCATTCCGACAAATCGTCACAGACCATCAGTCGTTTGTCCATTGTACTCCCTGATCCATTGCAGTGTTTTTCCCGTTATTCCTGCCTGCTCCTCTAACTTTCATACCAGTATCTTGCGCGGTATTGTTCCAAGCATTCTCACAGTCCAAAAAAAATGCAATCTTCCCACCCCCTCTCTCTCCTGCCTTACTTCTCTTACTTTGCCATAGAACTCCAGCTTGTAACACAGAATAACTCCAGTAGGTGTGTGTAGGTGTGTGTGGACGGGGGTGCTGGTCTTCCAGCACCTTCCTTTGATTAGCATACGACCGCTGACTGCATGACAGACAGAGGTAGGTGGTGGAGGGTTGTCAGGGCAGGTAGCCAAGAATTAAGTTCCACCAACCTCTTATTAACCAGTAATTTGCAACACAGTTTTAACTCAGCTGGGAATTTTCCATCAGTCTCTCCCCAACAACTGGTTAACATACATTTCTAAGTAAAGAACAAAAGTCACAATACCGTGACTGGAACAATACACAAATAACCGGCAAATAGAGAGAGAAGCTGATGACGACGTTTCGGCTCGACTTGAACCATTTACAAGTCATACTAACACACCAAGGCAGGGTGGCCCGAAAAAGAAAAACTTTCATCATCACTCACTCCATCACTGTCTTGCCAGAGGCGTGCTTACACTAAAGTTATAAAACTGCAACATTAACACCCCTCCTTCAGAGTGCCGGCACTGTACTTCCCATCTCCAGGACTCGAGTCCGGCCTGCCGGTTTCCCTGAATCTCTTCATAAATGTTACCTTGCTACACTCCAACAGTACGTCAAGTCCTAAAAATCATTTGTCTCCATTCGTTCCTAACACGCTCATGCTGGAAGTCCAAGCTCCTCGCCCACAAAACCTCCTTTATTCCCTCCCTCCAACCTTTCCTGGGTCGACCCCTACCCCGCCTTCCCTTCCCTACAGATTTATACACTCTAGAAGTCATTCTTTTTCGTTCCATCCTCTTCACATGTCCAAACCACCTCAGCAACCCTTCCTCAGCCCTCTGGATAATAGTTTTGGCAATCGTACACCTCCTCCTAATTTCCAAACTATGGATTCTCTGCATATTATTCACACCACACATTGCCCTCAGACATGACATCTCCACTCCTCCAGCCTTCTCCTCGTTGCAACATTCTCAACCAATGCCTCACACCCATACAAGAGCGTTGGTATAACTATACTCTCACACATTGCCCTCTTTGCTTTCATGGATAAAGTTGTTTGTCTCCCCAGACTCCTCAGTGCACCACTCACCTTTTTCCCCTCGTCAATTCTATGATTTACCTCATCTTTCATAGACCCATCCGCTGACATGTCCACTCCCAAATATCTGAACGCATTCACCTCCTCCATACTCTCTCCCTCCAATCTGAAAACCAATCTTCTGTTACCTAATTTTTTTGTTATCCTCATCACCTTACTCTTTCCCATATTCACTTTTAATTTCGTTTTTTTACATACCCTACCAAACTCATCAACCAACCTCTGCAACTTCTCTTCAAAATCTCCCAAAAGCACCGTGTCATCAGCAAAGAGCAATGTGACAACTCCCACTTTGTGTTAGATTCTTTATCTTTTAACCCCACACCTCTTGCCAACACCCAAGCATTCACTTCAATTACAACTCCCTCTATAAATATATTGAACAGCCATGGTGACATCACACATCCCTGTCTAAGGCCTACTTTTACTGGGAAATAATCTCCCTCTCGCCTACATACTCTAACCTGAGCCTCACTATCCTCGTAAAGACTCTTCACTGGTTTCAATAAACTACCTCCTTTCCATACATTTGCAACATCTGCCACATTGCCCCCCTATCCACCCTATCATATGCCTTTTACAAATCCATAAATGCCACAAAAACTTCTTTACACTTATCTAAATATTGTTCACCTATGTTTCACTACACACCCCATACCCTTCCTAAAGCCTCCTTGTTCATCTGCTATCCAGCTCTCCGTTTTACTCTTAATTCTTTCAAAAATAATAACTACCATACACTTTACCAGGTATACTCAGCAGACTTATTCCCCTATAATTTTTACACTCTCTTTTGTCCCCTTAGCCTTTACACAAAGGAACTATGCACGCTCTCTGCCAATCCCTAGGTACCTTATCCTCTTCCATTCATTTAGTAAATAAAAACACTAACCACTCCAAAACTATATCCCCACCTGCTTTTAACATTTCTATATTTATCCCATCAACTCCACTGCTTTACCCCATTTAATTCTACCCACTGCCTCACGCACTTCCTCCACACTCACAACTGGTTCTTCCTCACTCCTATAAGATGTTATTCCTCCTTGCCTGTACACGAAATCCCAGCTTCCCTATCATCATCAACATTTAACAATTCCTGAAAAATATTCCCTCCATCTTCCCGATACCTCTAACTCTCCGTTTAATAATTCTCCTCTCCTATTTTTATTTTTTTAACAAACAAATTCATTCATTCCCTAGGCTTTCTCAACTTATTAATCTCACTCTAAAACTTTTTCTTATTTTCAACAAAATTTGTTGATAATCTCACCTCTATGCTTTTTACTTCACACTTCAACATCTCTCCAATACTTTTGCATCACTTACTTTACAAATTCAATATGCAACTTTCTACTACTTCTTTACATCATCATTCCACCAATCGCTCTTCTTCCCTCCCGCACCCACTTTCCTGTAACCACAAACTTCTGCTGAACACTCTAATGCTACATTCTTAATTAAACTTACCCATACATCTTCTACCCATTGCCTATACTCACAATATATAAACAGCTGTTTATATCTTAACTGCATCCTCCTTTAGTTTATAAACCTTCACCTCTCTCTTACTTACCTGCTTCCATATTCCTTGTATCCCATCTACCTTTTACTCTCACTGTAGCTACAACTAAAAAGTGATCTGATATATGTGTTACCTATAACAAAGCCCCTTTCTATACAAAGTTCAGTCAAATGCTCCCCATTATCATTTACACCTGGCACCTCAAACTTACCTACTACACCTTCTCTAAATGCTTCTCCTACTTTAGCATTTAGGTCCCCTACCACAATTACTCTCTCACTTGGGGCTCCAAAGTTCCTACACACTCGCTTAACATCTCCCAAAATCTCTCTCTCTCCTCTGCACTTCCCTCTTCTCCAGGTGCATACACACTTATTATGACCCACTTTTCACATCCGACCCTTATTTTAATCCACATAATCCTTGAATTTATACATTTATATTCTCTCTTCTCTCTCCATGACTGATCCTTCAACATTATTTCTACCCCTTCCTTAGCTCTAACTCTCTCAGATACTCCTGACTTAATCCCATTTATTTCTCCTCACTGAAACTTCCCTACCCCCTTCAGTTTGTTTCGCTTAGGCTAGGACATCCAACTTATTTTCATTCATAACATAATATATATATATATATATATATATATATATATATATATATATATATATATATATATATATATATATATATATATATATATATATAATGTGTATGTGCGTATGTTTTTATCACAGCAAGAGGTGGCAAGTAAAATTTACCTTACCTTCCAAAACATTCCTTATCCTGTTACCAAATTAACATTAACAATATAAAGTGGGTAGTGAAATTTTGAGGACATCTAACCTAGATTAGCTACATTAACTATTTTTTTTTATAGATTTAGGTTAATATGTGAGATTTACGCTCTTTTGCATTTAATTTGTTACATCTGCTAAATATAAATTTGATTATTGTAAATTAATGACTCCAAATGTTTTTTTCTAAAATTAGTCGCGTCCGCATCAGAAACAAATAGATTTATGATATAAATAAGAACATTATAGGCGCCAAGGTCACATCCCACAGCCCAAGGGCCGCATGCGGCCCGCCAAGGTTTACTGTGGTCCTCTGAACCTTGTAGAACAATATATAACTTTACTGCATAATTACTAAATGGATAATTGTGCCAAGACAACGTGAAAAAATTATCTGTGTATGACTTGATAAATCGCAGTGTGTGGGCGAAACACTGTCAGTAAAGATCACATTATACTCCGTTTATGTTTCTTTTTACATCGTGTCGGTATTTGATTCCATTTGCAGCTTAGTTCCTGGACCCATTATGTGCCTCTGTAATTTTTTGACTACCGCCCGGAGGATGGACCATTGGTGCATAATAAACATATCAAACTAACAAGACAATGTGTTTAAGAAAAAAAAAATGAAGGAAACGTTCCTTGACGAGATTGTTTATATCGGGAATGTAAGCTCATCCGCATTTTTGATCACCATTGATGACTTTTGAAGGAGAGTTGTATAATGCATTGACTAACAAGGTAACGCATTAGAAAAAAATCTGCTTGGCATTCAATGAGATCAACGACATTGAAGACACTGCTCATCTTCACCAGGTGCCAGATCAACCTGGCTGTGATGGATATGTGGGGCTGCTGGCCTCCAACAGCAACAGCATGGTTGACCAGGCAAGCACTAGACGGGAGTTGAAAAACTCTCGGCTCTCATCAAACTTATTCTAACTTTGAAATCATGGCGGAGTTGTGTGCACTGCAGAGTAAGAAATCCACGACTACTACCGCAGAAAATCTATTAGTATTGGTGATATAATTTGTGAGGAATTAACCAGAATAGGGACGACCAGAGTGGGGACGACCAGAGTGGGGACGACCAGAGTGGGGACGACCAGAGTGGGGACGACCAGAGTAGCGACGACAGACAAGGTATGACAACCAGCGGAATACGAACGTGGAAGTATAACTGGTGCAGTTGCAAGAATTAATGAAAATGTACTGAAATTAAATGCTGACCTCCCCATTACATTAATTAGCTAGGTAATGGAAAATATGATTACTTTGGTAATAAATGAGTTATTTCCGAAAGAGTTGCACTGATTTTTATCCATTCGTTTAGGTTATAAAGGTAATAAGTGTTAATGTTATTAAGCTGGTTATGTTAATTCACCTTGTGTTTTTAGGTTACAGCCCTCAGGACACATTTGACCACCTGACGACCACTTATACAGAAATGTTAGAACACTGTAGATTTTAAGTCAAGTCTGTTTTAAATGCAAAGTATAAGGCAATATTGTAACTTATGACGTGAACAAAACCAATCATGTGCTACTTTAGCGTGCGGTCTACCAGCTCATTTACACTTTAGCGTGCAGTCGTTTATTGCCCTTTTATAGCCTTACCTAACCTAATCTAACCTAACCTATCCTTACCTAACCTAACCCAACCTAACCTACCCTTACCTAACCTAACCTAACCTAACCTATCCTTACCTAACCTAACCTAACCTAACCTAACCTAACCTTACCTAACCTGAGCTGGTAGACCGCACGCTAAAGTAGCACCACCAATCATCATATAACAAGACCCAATTATCGCACATTATGAAAGTACGAATCACCCCACACTGAATATCAATAGACCAATCACTGCACGTTATGAAAGTACAAGTTATCACACACTATGAATGGACCAATCACTCTGACTTCAAGTTGCAACTTTAAGTCCGGGAACCTGCTTTCCACATACAACTAACGATACAGAGAACTAAGGTCAGCTATCATTATCCAGATATAACCAACGGTATATCAATCAGTGGCCTTTTTGGGCCTAAGTCATACTAAGTATGCACAACACTAAATGCAGTACTCTGCACAGCACTATTGTTCCCTCTGATCTTTTGTTCGAAGCATCCACCAAATATTAACACTCTTGTTAACTTAATTCACTGACACCATTCTTACTCACAAAATATTAACCATTTCTTTCTCTTACAAATACACGTATGAAAAAAAAGGGCTACACAGTTGGTACCTCTGAAACAACCATGTCACAGATGTGCTGGTTGCTATATGGATGGACCACAGTTCGAGTCCCCGTCCATTTTCAATTAATTCTGTTACTAGAAAATGGGATGTAGTTACACAGAAAACGTGAGACGTTCAGGGATATGGAAATAATGAGTCTGATTATTATTATTATAATCAAAAGAAGCGCTAAACCACAAGGGTCATACAGCACAGCGGGGCAGGGTAGGATGCAGGGATAATGGTTAGTAAGAGGGAGAGGGATGATTAGGAGGGTATGGAGTGCAGCGGGGTAGTGGATAGAGCAGGGATAGAGGATAGCAAGAGATTGAGGTAACAGGTACTGAAGAGAGAGCTAAAGGCAAAATCTTCAGAGTTTGTGTAGTAAATCAGTTGTTGTCAAAAAGTCAATGAGAGAGTCAGGATTAAAGGAGGATCCATCAGCAAGAATGGAAGGTAAAGTAAGGGCATCAGAGCGAAGACGCCGTTGGAGGTAAATTCTGCGTGCTCGTTGATAGAGTGGGCAGTCCAACAGAATATGGCGAACAGATACTGGAACCTGACAATGCTCCAGAGAGGGACAGGGCGCCTCTCCATGAGATACCCGTGAGTAAGACGAGTGTGGCCGATGCGAAGATGGGAGAGAGTAGTCTCCCAACCTCAACATTGGTGACAAGAAGAAGGCCAGAAACCTATACTTGGTTTAATAGAATGAAGTTTGTTATGTAGCAGGTCAAACCAGCATTGTTGCCAACGGGTGCGAAGGTGTGTAGCAATGACAGCAATATAGTCCGTAAATGGAACACCTCTATATGAAACAGGAAGGTCACATACTGCCGACCGCGCAGCAGTGTCTGCC
Source organism: Cherax destructor (assembly GCA_009830355.1). NCBI lineage: Eukaryota > Metazoa > Arthropoda > Malacostraca > Decapoda > Parastacidae > Cherax > Cherax destructor. The sequence goes on from WNWK01014946.1 coordinate 48,685, forward strand.
TGTTCATTGCCTTGTACTTCAACATGACCAGGGACCCAACAAAAAACAATATATTTTTGTTTGCTAGAGATACGTCGTAACCAAAGCTGAATACGGAGAACTAGGGGGTGAGGTGTATCAAATTTTTGGATAGCCTGTAAGGCACTAAGGGAGTCTGAAACGACCACAAATGATGACATAGGCATAGATGCAACACGGATAAGCGCCACAAGAATGGCATACAATTCAGCCGTAAATATGCTAGCTGAAAATAATAGATGCCCTCGCATCTATTATCCGACACAGTCAGAAGATTTAGAACCATCGGTGTACACTGCGATGGCATGGGAATGAGAGCAAAAGTGGTCTAGAAAAAGAGAGCAAGAAGCCGCTGTAGGTAGTTGGGCTTTCACGCAAGGCAGAGGAAAAGAACAGACACGGACAGCAGGAACTTCCCAAGGGGGTAGGGGAAAGGGAGATGCCACATGAACATAGAAAGGTGGTAGCTGAAGGGAAGACAAAAGCGAATGTAGACGAAGAGAAAAGGGGCAAAGTAAACAGGGTCGACGAACAAATAAAGAGCGTCTACTAACATCTGTGACAATCCTATACATGGAAGGATTGCGGAGGTCATGTGAGCGAACATAATAGCGAAGGCAATGTGCATCACGACGATCGGACAAGAATGGAATGTTCGCTTTTACATAGAGGCTCTCAACCGGTGAAGAACGAAAAGCACCAAGGCATAAATGCAATCCCTGGTGATGGATGGGATTAAGGCTAAAAAGAGTAGCAGGGAAGGCTCCCGATTATATCTGGTCACCATAATCGAGTTTCGATAAAA